>BQNB010033911.1:893-36771 GCA_026074375.1 Tanacetum coccineum
TGTCCCACTATGGTGCTAGATTCTAAGAAAATGATGGAAGTTTTCATCGGGGGATTGCCTCGAAGTATTGAAGGGAATGTTACTGCCTTTAAATCTCAAACTCTAGAGGAAGCCATTAACATAGCCCAGAGGCTAATGGATCAGGTAACAAAGCACTATCCGGTGCAAGTATCAAGTGATCACAAACGAAAGTTTGACGACAGAAGAACTTTCAACAACAACAACTACCGTAACACCAACACCAACAACCGCTACAATAATCACCAACCACAACATAATAGAAGACAGGAAACTTGCAGGTCTTATGTTGTCACTCCAACTTAAAACAATGGGTATATTGGAAACCGTCCCTTGTGTAAGAAATGCACTCTATATCACACAGGACCTTGCACTGTTAAGTGTAATACTTGTAACAAGGTGGGCCATCTAACCAAGAACTGCAGAAACAAAGGGCCAGCCACTAGAAGCAATCGGCTACCAGTGACAGTTACTTGTCATGCTTGTGGAGAGAAAGGGCATTTTGCAAATCAGTGTCGAAAGACCACCAACAACAATGCCCAGGGAAGAGCCTACATGTTGAGGGATAGGAATGCTCACCAAGACCCGAACGTAGTCACGGGTATGTTGCTTCTAAACCAACATCTAACTAGAGTATTATTTCATTCTGGAGCCGATAAAAGCTTCGTATCCATATCTCTTGCCTCTATGCTAAATATTCCACACATTACAATAGGTACCTTTTACAATATCGAAATGGCTGACGGAAACCTAGTAAGCACAAATACCGTTATTCAGGGTGCAACTCTGACTTTGTTAAGCCAACCTTTCAAAATTGATCTTATGCCGATCAAACTCGATAGTTTCAACGTCGTCATTGGTATGGATTGGTTATCCAAGTATCATGCTAGAATTATTTGTGATGAGAAAGTCATCCATATCCCAATCAATGGTGAAACTTTGATCATTCGAGGTACCAAAGTAAAACCCGACTAAATCTTATATCTTGTATAAAAACCAAAAGATATATATCTCGAGGTTGTCAAGTTTTCGTAATCCAAGTAATGGAAAAGAAGTCAAACGAGAAAAGACTAGAAGATATCCCAGTAGTCAGTACGGAAGTTTTTCTTGAAGATCTACCTGGCCTTCCTCCTGTTCGCCAAGTAGAATTCCAAATCGATCTAATTCCAGGAGTGACACATGTAGCCCGAGCACCTTATAGATTAGCTCCTTCAGAAATGCAGGAACAATCTAACCAACTTCAAGAGTTATTAGATCGAGGTTTTATCCGACCAAGTACTTCACCCTGGGGAGCTCCTGTCTTATTTGTCAAAAAGAAAGATGGGTCTTTCAGGATGTGCATCGATTACGGGGAGTTGAATAAACTTACCGTAAAGAATCGTTACCCATTACCCAGGATTGATGACGTATTTGACCAACTTCAAGGTTTGAGTGTCTACTCGAAGATTGACTTAAGATCAGGCTATCATCAACTGAGAGTCAGGGATGAAGATATTCCCAAGACTGCTTTCAGAACAAGATACGAACATTATAAATTTCAAGTAATGCCATTTGGTTTAACTAACGCGCCTGCTGTATTCATGGATCTCATGAACCGTGTGTGTAAACCATACTTGGACAAATTCGTAATAGTGTTCATCGATGATATTCTTATCTACTCTCGTAACAAAGAAGAGCACGCAAATCATTTGAGAATAATCCTAGAATTACTCAAGAAAGAGAAGTTGTATGCCAAATTCTCCAAGTGTGATTTCTGGATTTGTATCGTGCAATTTCTTGGACACTTAATTGATAGTCAAGGACTTCATGTTGACCCCGCCAAGATTAAAGCAGTTAAGAATTGGGCATCTCCTACTACACCCATAGAAATACGTCAATTCTTAGGACTTGCCGGTTATTATCCGAGATTTATCAAAGATTTCTCGAAGATTGCAAAGTCTTTGACTGAATTAACCCAGAAAAACAAGAAGTATATTTGAGGCGAAGACCAAGAGACATCTTTTCAACTGCTTAAAACAGAAGCTATGTGAAGCTCCAATTTTAGCATTACCAGAAGGAAATGACAATTTTGTTATTTACTGTGATGCATCCCATCAAGGTCTGGGAGCGGTGTTAATGCAAAGAGAGAAGGTTGTTGCATATGCATCCCGACAACTTAAGCCTAATGAAGAAAATTATACCACTCATGATCTCGAATTATGAGCAGTAGTGTTCGCTCTTAAAATTTAGAGACACTATCTGTATGGCACCATATGTACTATGTTCACTGATCATAAAAGTCTTCAGCATATCCTTGATCAGAAAGAGTTGAACATGAGACAATGCCGTTGGCTAGAATTACTTGCAGATTACGATGGTGAAATTCGCTATCATCCTGGAAAGGCAAATGTTGTAGCAGATGCCTTAATCCGGAAGGAACGAATCAAACCACTCAAAGTTAGATCATTAGTTATGACCATTCATCCAAAATTACCCTTACAAATTCTCAAAGCTCAAACTAAAGCACTCAAACAAGAAAACATCAAGGCTGAAAACTTACGAGGAATGGACAAATAATTTGAAATACGTCCTGATGGAACCCGATGTATCAAGAATCGAAGTTGGTTAGCATTCTTTGGTAATATGAGAGACTTGATCATGCATGAGTACCATAAATCAAAGTATTCCATTCACCCAGGTTCTGACAATATGTATCAGGATCTAAAGAAACTCTATTGGTGGCCTAACATGAAGGCAATCATCGCTGAATATGTTGGCAAATGTTTAACATGCTCTAGAGTTAAAGCAGAATGTCAGAAGCCATCCGGCTTACTGGTACAACCAGAGATTCCTATGTGGAAGTGGGAGAGAATAATAATGTATTTGTTAGCCTCAATTTATTGAGTCGAACAAGGAAGTTCGGTCACTCTACGATGGAGCTTCGGTCTTTAATTAGTTAATGTTGTAATAGGATAATATCGGGAATCGGGCTCGATAGATAATCTAATATTGTATATGTTTCGGGTTTAATCCCAAGCAAAACCCGAGCCCGGGTCCTAGTTAAATATCCCGCGCGTCACTTTTAAGTGTCGGGGTATATAAGGAACTTTTCCACTTGGAAAAGTAAGTTGTTCAAAATATCTAAAATATCTTTTCTCTTTTCTCTCTCATTTCTCTCTCCTCTTTCTCTCTCTAAACAACTCATCTCTCTTTCTCATTTCTAGTCCGATTTCGTGATCGATTGTATGAAGTGAAGTGTTATCGGGATCCTACAATTGGCATCAGAGCTACGTGTGGATTCGTGGTTGATTCGTGGTCAAAAATAAGTCAATAGAAAAAAATAAAACCCGAATTTTTATGCTTAGATGTATGAATGCTTATGTTATTAAGCAAGATCTAGGCATAAGGTAGCTAATTGTGCAAGAGAAATCAAGTTAGAAGGTCAAAAAGGAGCAGCATTGATATCATGAAGGAACTTGCGTCTTCTCTCTATTGTGAACTGCTCTCTTTCTTGGCTCTCGAAGTTCTTTTTTTTTTTTCTCACAAGAATTCTTCTGCCTCAATTATTGCCTTTATATCATCAACTTTATTTAATAGAGAGAGCTTCATTGTCTGTCTTTTTCTTCAGCAATCTTGTTCTTACTTCATCTGCTTCCATTCTTCTTGAATTTTTCTATACCCTTGTTCCATCACACTCTCCAAGCTGATTGAATTTCTTGTACAGCTTGAGGAATATCAACATCATTCACTTTCAATCATCCTCTTCTAACAATATGCTTCTTTCGCATTTGTCTTAGGATCAATCTTTCTGAAGAGGATTTAATGTTTTAAAGTGATCTGAGAAGTAGGCCAAGTCCTATCAATTCTTTCAACAGTCTTCAACTCTATGGGGGAGCACCTTTCTCTTTTCTTTAGAATCAGCTTTGGCTTGACTCATGTTGAGGAAAGTGTAGCTAATGTTTTCTCAATCTCCAAATATCAAGAAGTGGGTGTTTTGAGAGACTTGAATTAGCAGTTTCTCCGTAGATAGATCTCTCATACCATTTATTGGCCACAGTACATTCAACTTTCTCTCAGTACTTCTCGGTTGCTCTTCTTTACCTTCAAAAGATCTCGTCATACCTTCTCCTTTGGCTCTTCAGTAAACTTCATAGGATCTTTCAGTACCTTCTCTTTGCTCATCAGTACTAACTTTGGATCCGTCAGTACTAACTATTGGCCTGTCAGTACTAACTTTTTCAAAGTCGGTACTAACTCCTTCCTTGTCAGTACTAACTACATCTTCAGTACTAAGTCTAACTTCATCAAACTCCTTGTCTTCATCCACCATTTCTCTTGTCCTCCCTTCACTTTGAGCATTTTCTGTATTCCATTGACATTTTAACTTCAGGCATTACATCAAATAGAGGATCTTTTTGAACTGATGATTTCTCCTTTTTGCTTTCTTTCTCCCTTGTTTTGGATAAGACTCTTTTGTGCACCCATGTTTCTTAGAAGCTCTTCTTGGGAAGCTTGCTGCATGAGACACTCTTCCGATATCTTTATGATGTTTTGATGACTAGGTATTAGCTTGCTTCTTGAGCTTTTGTGATCTTAGCCTTCAGAGTTATGATTTCCTTGGCTTGATCTGAAACCTTTTACATAAAAGATACAAAGATCATAGACATTTTGAGAGTCATGTCATCCTCCATTCCCTTAAAGGATGTATCATTGATGAATGATCTCCAAAAGATTCTCACAGTAGTTTATGGATTGAATCAGAAACATCGAGTTGGATAAGGTTTTGGTGAAGGGTCCTGGGGGAATTCTGGGGAAGGTCAGGATTGCGTTGCTCAAAAGTACCTCACTAGGTTTATCAGAAGATGAGTCAGGTAATGACTCATTTGGGACATCACTATGGGAAGCTAGGAGGGTGATGGTTTTTTCATCAGATAGTCTTTCTAGGAAGCACCCTACCTCGAGTTGGTGTTGACCAACAAAGATCAAACAAAGGTGTAGCTTTGCCTGAGAAATTTTGCCCTTCTTTATCATAACAAAAAAAACTTTACAGTTAAACATTTACAGGTAAGTAATCTAAAGGTATCAGATATATTAGCTAATAGTACGACCTAAAAAAATAGAAAAAAAACGAGGCGATACAGACAAACTGTCATTTATAAGCGCTCCTAGATGCCTTAAGCATACCCTCAAAAAATAATTTGGAAAAATATACTTTTGATATAGTTGTTTAAACATAGTGACAGCATGGCAAAATTATTAGGAATTTGATCCCAGAGTTACTTTAGGAACTTAAACAATGATTAATGGTATGAATAAAAACCTCCATTGGGGTGAAAACAAAGCTGTATTATATGTTATCACAGTTAAAATCCCCTTCAATCCCATAAGCTAATAGCATCAAAATAGCTCTGATTTTGGTAATGATCTTATCCCATCATCAACATCAAAAAGTAACAGATCAGAATTCTGCATTGATGTGCCTTAAAGATAGACACAAACTTGCCACTACTTGGCATTATGTGCGCCAACATTTTGATTGTGTTGTCTTACAGACATCCAAGAACTGTCAACAATGTGGTCGAAACAACAGACTTACTGTGAGCTGCATGATAACTACTAACTTCTCCTAAAAATCAATAACGTCAAGAAACTCGACATTCCCTTCAGTCTTCTTCATCCAAGTATGATCATGTTTGTCTTAGGACAGGACTCAAGAGTAGCCATGTTGCTTAGATAATAGAGATCGTCGGTAAGAGAGATTAGGGCTTGTAAAGAAAATGTCAGTTAAAATGCTTTTAGTAAGTTGCGATTGAGATGGATTCTTATAGGTTTAGGATGACCTAATTTCAAAGAAAATGTTCCAATTTACACTTTGTAGCCCTTGCGTATTTTTCTTCCTCCAATGTCTCTTTAATTACAAACTTGCCCAGCGGTACTAACTTTGCATGGGTCTGGATACTAACTTTGTCAAACAAAGAATGAACAGATGTAAGTAATAGCAATGCTTCAGTACCAATCATACGCTTCTCAGTTTGACTCTCAAAATCTTCTTAAGCGTTGAAAAGCATCACTTCTCGTTAAATGGTAAGCATACACCCAAAACTTCAATACAGAACAATACAACTAAACAACACTAACTAGTTGCTAATATTTCTACTAATAGGAGTACTTACTTCTAGGGATAGTTTAAAAGCATACTAAATCTCTAATCTGAAATTGTTTGCTTGAGATGCATACTTCCCTCGTCAATAACCATACTCACCAATTTCTTGGCACTCGCTCCTGGTTACGCATCCCCTTTGTTGTCAAACATGACATAGACTCGTCTCTTGGTGGGTCGAACCACACCGGCAAATACTCTTTGGATGGTCTACATAATCTCATGTCTTCAAAATGCTTTCACGAGGAGAAATCTACTTTAAATCCAAGCACTAACAACTTGACAATCTTTTTACTCGTTGAACAAATGGGCCAATCTTTCTGGTAATGCAAACAGAGACCTTCCAAACAGCTTTCAGAATAGTCGTAAATTCACAAACGTCACCCGACATTCAACAATGCTTTAACATCATTTGTAAAAAGGTGAGCATAAGGGTATTAGTTCCGTTTAGAGCTCAGCGTGTCATAATTAGATTGTGTGTGTGTTTATTTGTGTGAAACTATCGTGTTGAGAGAGATGATATGTTCAGGAGATGAGAGGTTTTATAGACAATACTTCATATTGCCTCCCTTTAACCAATGTAGCTTATGGATTTATCATCCCAATTGAAACAACCAAGAACTGAAATCGGCTAACATCAATGCCATGGTTAGTAGCTCACTGACATGTCATTTAGTGAGGATCTTAAGCACCTTATAGTTCCTCTCATAACATCTCGTATGAATGGTGCCTAATAGCAATATAGCTTTGTCTTCGAATGATAACGATTCTTATAATGCAAATGGACGCTTTCATTATCAATGGTAGAACTTTGGTTCCTGAAGTTGAAACCCATAGTCTAACATTTTGATTTTGAAATCCATAAAACTTCCCACACAGCTTGCAGCAGCAACATATTCGGCTTCTGTAGTAGAAGTGGCCACAATGGTTTGCTTTTTTTGCATTGCCAAGTAATGAGTCTCCTGCCAAGAAATTGACAACCTCCGGTTGTAGATATTCCTTCACGTTTGCTCCAGCATAATCCCCTATCTGAGTGAGAATTCCAAGTCAAATGAAGACACTCATGATACCCAAAGGCCCCAATTTAGGTTTGGCCATTTAGGTACCTAAAAATTCTGTTTGACAGGCACTTAAACTGAGAGGTTTTTTGAGTGACTTGAACTAGAACAACACAGACTGCAAACATAATGTCAGGCCTAGAAAGTAGTCACATACATTAAGGAGCCAATCATATGACCTATAGAGATGGACATCAACATCATTGGCTCCCTCAACTTGACTAAAAGGCTTTCTGAGTCTCATGGTGCTGGCAGTCAGAACACTTGCAAAAGTCAAACTTCTTCAGATTTAGCAACAAACTTATCCAGGGCTAATAAATATACCATATGTTCTGTATTTGACTGATAGCCAAGAAAGAAAGTGACTCGCCATTGAACTCATCTAATCTACTTCTTCATCAATGCCTCAAACTCTACCACCCCAAACTTCTTTTGTAGACCCAAAGATAATCAATCCACATAGACTTAACTAAAAGTACAAAGTTTGTCCTTCTTTAGGAAGAGAGTTTTGTCAATTGTCCCTCTTCTGTATCCATTCTTCAATAAGAAAGTGGATAAAGTAGCATACCAAGCTCTGGGAGCTTGATGTAACCCATACATACTTTTAAACCACTTTGTAGACATTCCTCAGATACTAGGGAATCTATGAAACCTGTGGTTGAGAACACATATACCTCTTCATCAATCTTGCCATAGAATAAGGCACTTTTACATCCATCTGATAGCACTATAAAGCCAAATACGAGGCAAATGCTAAAAAGATCCTTATGGCTCAAGCTTAGCCACGAACAAAAACTCTCATCATAGTTTATTCCTTCCTCTTGCCTGTGTCCCTGGAGCAACTAAACTAGCTTTGTTCCTGACAACCACCCTCTTTCATCCTTCGAATTGTCGTACACCCACTTTGAACCGATAGCCTTACTTCCCTCATAAGGCAAATTACTAGGATCCAAACTTTTTGAATCTCCAACTGCAACAATTCATCTTGGCATAGCAACAACCCAGCTTTCATCTGCAAGAGTTCTGAAATCTTCTTGGTTACATGTTGAGATAGAAAAACAAGCAAAGTAAACAATGAATGAAAGTCCTTATGATTGGTTTCTCTCCTTCGCTTTTGAACATAACTACAAAAGCATGAGCTTTAGAACTGTATTTACTTTCTTTTGTTTGTACTGCTGTTTGATCTCCTATAATAAGTGCTGAAGGTTGAAGGGATTAATTCTTTATGTGGAATAGTACTAACATTCACAACAGTTTTCCACATTTGTGAATCAGCCTCTGCACCCTCATCATCATAAGATGATTTCTAAAGATACCTCAGGAGTATCTTGATGAATATCCTCTAAGTGGAGGTATATTCAGAGTGCATCTTCTTGGGAATTGGTCTGTGTCAGATAATAGATAGACCCACATTAGGACTGGCAAGTACTAACTGGTATGCTTAACAATTATTAACAAGGGTTAGTACCACTAGCATTAGCTGTTGTGCTAACGTGCTAACAGTATTAAAATTGTTAGTACTGCTTGACTTAGCAGCTCCTCCTTGAGTAACCAAGATCTCAGTTTCTTGATCAAGATTCTTTCTGAGAGCTTCAGCTTCCTCATTAGCTTCCTTTTCTTGGATTTGAAGTCTTGCAAGATCATCCAAAAAGATTTGTTCTTCTTCTCTTGGACTTCCTCTCTTACCATCTGATTTGGAAGAAGATTTGTTTGTTGAAGAATAGGAATGCCATATTGGTAGTTCAAAGCAGTCTTGATCAGTTTCATCTTCTATTTGAGAATTCCCTGAATCAATTTTGTCTTTTGTACCTGAATCTTGTTTAGATTCTTGTTGACCTGCATGAAGGTTAGCTTGATTCTCTTCACTATCATTATGATAGTTCATAGAATCAGTCAAATAATCAAGGTCAAAAAGCCAATTTGGTCCAATCCCTGCAACATTGGGTTTGTTCTCTAAAAAGTTTATGTGCAGGTTTTCTTCAACTCTTTTGGTTACAAGATTGTATACTCTAAAAGCCTTGCTTTGTAGAGAATACCCAACCAAAAATCCCTCATCAGATTTTCCAGCAAATTTGCCCAAGTGGTCTATGGTATTCAAGATGGTCACATGGCACCCAAAAGGTCTTATATAACTTATAATTGGTGTTTTACCAGTTAAAAGTTCATAAGGTGTCTTATTATGAGGCTTGGTCACTAATACCCTGTTAAGAACATAGCAAGCAGTACTAACTGCTTCAGCCCAAAAAGTGTTAGGTAAAAATGAATCTGCAAGCATGGTTCTTGCTGCCTCAATAAGGGTCCTGTTCTTTCTCTCAGCAACTCCATTTTGTTGTGGAGTTCTGGCATTGCTATATTCCCTCTTGATCCCTTTTAAACCACAGAATTCAATAATATCCCTGTTTTTGAATTCTGTTCCATTATCACATCTAATGGTTTTAACCTTTTGATTCAATTGGTTCTCTATTTGTCTTATAAAGTCCTTAAGGATTGCACTAGTTTCATCCTTAGTTCTTAAGAAAAATGTCCAACTAAATCTGCTAAAATCATCAGTGATAACCAAACAATAGGTCTTATGGTTTATGCTCCTTACAGATGTAGGTCCAAACAAGTCCATATGAAGAAGTTGTAGGGTGTGGCTAATAGAGCTAACTAACTTGGCCTTACAAGAAGCTTTGTGTTGCTTTCCTTTCTGACAAGCAACACAAGTGTGGTCATTTTGAAAAAGCTTTGTAGGTAAACCTCTTACAAGGTTTCCCTTCACAAGTCTATTGAGGTTCTTAAAATTGACATGACCCAACCTCCTATGCCAAAGGTTAGATTCATCAGTTGTAGCCTTTGCAATCAAACAAGCCAATCCTCCTAAAGGAACAATGTTCTCTAAATTGAAACTGTACATATTGTTTTGTCTGGGGACTTTAAGTAATATTTGATTTTCATCAGGTAACTTAAAGTCAGGAGACAAAATAAGACATTCAGTGTCAGTAAACAGAACCTTGTTCTTTTTGTCACCAAAAGAACATTTTGTGACACAGAAAAGAGAGTGGAAATGCCTGAAGTTCTTTCACAAAGCTTACTCCTCAGAATCTAACTTACCATTTTTATTTTCTCCTTTACAAAGTAATATAGCCTTTACTGACCACCTTCCAAAGGCAACAGGGCCACAATTAAAGTCTGAAAGACAGCAGGTAAGCCTTGTTCCCTGTCATGTGCCTGGAACATCCACTATCAATATTCCATTAATCTTTAGAGTTTCTTTGATTATCCTCTCATTTAAAAGAAAGAGATAGACTCACTAGGGACCCAAGCCTGTTTGGGCTTGAGTCAGCCTAGTGATCATTGAAAGTTTGAATAAATTCTAAAGGCTAGAACCAACCATTGAATTTGAAAATATTATTGTGGTATCCTGGTTCTCCATTTACCACCTGCTGATGGTACTTAACAGCAGTGGTCCCATTTTCCCCAACAGTACTAACTTCTTTAACCTTAGAAGATAAACTAATTGGTTTGGAAAATATTTTTCTTAAGTAACGTTGTTCTTTTGAAAGCCTGGATGATGGTGAAATGAGTTTTGTGAAAAACATTTTGCATGGTCTAACACCATCACAATGGCTTAACAGTATTAACTTTTAGAGCAGTGTTTAATTGCTATTAGTAACTGTCTGTTTGATAACATTTGTGTCTAGCAGTACTAAAAATGTAGTACTGTCTGCTTTAGCAGTATTAACTGGATGTATATCCAGTTCTTGTTTGTACTACAAAGGAACAAATTGAATTTTTGTTTATTTATCCCTTTGAACATTGTTCCATTTTGTTTCCTTTCCCCTGTACCAATACCCTTAGACATATTATGTTTGTATAGTTTAACTTGTTTAGCCAATTTTACATGATAATCACAATCTCTAATTAAATGACTAAAACTACCACAGACAAAACATGCTCTTTCAGTAAACCCATGCCCCAACCTTCTTTGGTTTTAACCTTATAGGTTTTGACAATGTTGTAGACTGATTCTTAACATTTTCCCTAGGAGTTTTTACTTGCTTGTTAGCAAAACTAGGTGTATTAAGTCCTTTAGTTTGTACAGACACATACTCATCATCACTATCTGATTCATACCTCAATGATAGGGAGCAGCAGTCCAAACCTTAGGTGAACTTCTACATTTGATTTCATTGACAACTGCTCAGACACTAATTCAAAGGTACGTGTACTAATGTTATAGTCACAGGTATCAAGTTTCAGTTTTTGGGATTCAGATTCACTTTGGTTTGAGTCTTTGTGACCATATGTATATTTTGTGAGTCATCTATTTCAACATCAGGTCCAGAGGGTAAATAATTCCCTGTCATGGGTGGGGGTACTGCTTGCATTTCACATGTTTTAACAAGCCTTTTATGCAAAGGTAGATTTTCAAAATCACTTTTATTGCCCTTAAAGACACTTTGCAAAACTTCATTTTCATAACTCAAAATCCCACAATATCTGTAATCACCATACCCGAGCCCAAATTTATCACTGGCACTCATAGAATAATTTACAATTTTACCAAGATTTTTTGAAGAATGATTCCCATTTTCTACATTACTTCCAAATCATCTTTTTCTTTTTGAGCTTTAGCAACAATTCTCAATGGTATGTTAGAACATCTGTTTTATCATCTAAATCTAATTTTTATAAATTTTTGATTTTTGTGTTCATACCAATGTTGACCTGTTGATGGGGCAAACAAACGTTGCTTCAACTTTCTTAAGACCTTGAGTATAAGCCTTTATTTCTACGCTAGCATCACTAAGTTGCTCTCTCTGAGCATCATATAGTCTTTTAAGGTTAGCATAAGACTCTTTACACTTCATGAGTAAACATAAAGGTACCTGTTGTCTGATCCGTGAGCTGGTGCTTACCATGAAAGCAAAATTTTCATCACTTCTGAATGAGTTGTCCAGTCAACACTTTCTCCATCAACTGTCACCAATGCTTTAGACTCTTCTTTCTTTCCAGTTCTGCTCCCATCTTTATTTCCAGGATTCCATCCATCCCTCCTCCTGTTATCTTCCTTTGTTCTACACTCTCTTGCAAAATGCCCTGTTTTGTGGCAGTTGTAGCATTCCACTTTGGTTTTATCAAAACCAACAGGTTCTTTTGCATCAAACTGTAAGGGGTGGTGCTTTCTACCAGTCTTCTTGTAGAACTTCTTTATTCTCATGGAGATCATTGCCACTTGCCATTTTAAGTCCATTTCTTCAAGGTCATATTCATCAACCTGGTCTAAGTCCTCATGATCCAGTTGAGGACAACTTGATTGACTTGCAAGCAAGGAATATGATGATGTTTGTTCATGCTTTGAATTATGACCAGAAGTATTGGAAACACCATAAGCGGTACTAACATCATTAGTACTGCTGGTGTTTTCAGAAACAAATGCTCTACATTTTGCAAGTTGGAAGATGATGCAGTAGAGCCTTTTACATCATTTTCAAAGACTCTTAGATTGTGTACAAGTCATCAAAACTGAGACTGTCCCATTCCGGTTTGTTCTCATAAAATTAGTGGAAAACTTGTAAAACCATGCAGAAGGTAGAGATTCTTAAGAAATTCTGATTTGCATCTTCATTAGATAACAACCATGCTCCAAGAATCTCTAACAACTGAAAGACTTTGAATCTCTCAAATCCTTTGGAAGTACCATCTGTGTTGGATACAGTGAATCCTTTAAAAACTGTTGCTTCGAAGATGTACTCTGCATCTTTTTAGATTTATCATTTAAACCAAATCTTGGATTTGATGGCATTATTCCCATATTTCTTTTGCATTCATTCTCATATGGAATTTAGCTAGATGATCTTCTGGTATGGCCATTAGCAAGGTGGTTCCAGCTTTTCTTTCTCTTTCTCTGGCCACTATTTCTTCTCTGTTTTTAGGAGGCAAAAATTTTAGTTTTCTTGATGTATCAGTTGTGTCTGACCACAGACCATTCCCATTTTGGATAACCTCCCAAATTGGATAGTCTGTATGAGCCAAAATGTCCATCTTCATATCCCCTATATCATATTGTCCCTTTATGAGAAAGTCCAGCTTGATGTTGAGACTGTATAAGGAGTTTGTTGTGTTGGTGTTTGTTATTGTGTTGCTGGTGGAGGTGGTGGTGGTGATTCTCATCCTCTTGTGTTTCAACAGTTTAGTTTGTTGGTTGGAGATGAATAAATATTTTTAACTGTTCTTCTTGTTTAGAGTTTCTCAAAGCTCTGATAACCATTGATGGTCTCTGATAAACTGAATGGATCTTGCAAGCCTATAAAGGATGATAGCCAAGATGTATAAATACAAACGACTATGTAGAAACAATGACTAAATACTATGTGTTAATGCGGAATCTTAACACAGGTACTAAGAAGAACAATGAACAACTGAATAACAACTTTATTAAAGTGTTCTTAAGGAATAAACATATGCTAACTATTGATATTGTATATGAATTTGCGAAGCTTGTGTAATTCCGTCTGTAATTCTCTATAACGTCCTCTATTCTAACTATGCCAAAAGGTGATCCTTTTATATCTAAGGATTTCCCTAATAGTCTTTACATAACTTTTTCTAAAATACTCATAAATAACTTTTAAAAAAATTCTCAACGGTACTAACTAACTTTCTATAACGGTCATCTAACTACCTAATAGTACTTAATACTTTTGAATGTCGGTACAAAGTATAACTGTCCAGTACTAACTATTTGGTTCTGTCGTACCTTAAGTTAAGAAAACATTTAATTCCTAACAAAAATGGTTTCACCTTCACAGATACAACATTCCATCACAAAAGGAGTTGGATCTCTTTTTGGTCCTTTGTACGATGAATTTTTCATATGGTATCTCTCGTGTCGAATAAGTCTTCTTTCCCACCGACAATTGTAATTCACGAAGACACAAACTATAACATTCAACGAATATTCACCCTAACATCAGAACCATCAACTCCTACAAATGTTCATGCTGAGGAAAACAACGATTAAATCAAGGCAGAATTTACCAATCCTTTAATGTAACACCGGTATACAGAAAATGCTGAGTCTTCCTCAATGCAATAATTGGTCATTCCAAATGAGCAAACCTTTAATTCAAACACAATGATATCCGAGATAATCGATGGACAAAAGATCACCCGTTAACTCAAGTTTGTAGAAATCCATCCAAGCCAGTGCAAACAAGAACACAACATGCAAACAGAACCTGAAAAGTAGTATGTTCCGTCAACCACACGTGAGTATTGTTGTGAAATCCAAAAAACATTAAGGAGGCAATGGCGATTCTGCATGATAGAAGCAATGCAGGAAGCACTTCATAATCAGTTGACAACTACAAGTCCTGGGAACATTCGTGACAAACCTTTTTGGCAAGAACGTAACCAAGACTAAAGTGGTTATGGGAAAAACCAAAAAAGATGCAGACCAACTAATAATTCGCAACAAAGCACGAACCTTGTAGCAAAAGGGTTTATGCTCAGGAAGAGGGTCTTGTGATTTTGTAGATCATTTGCTCCAGTTCTTGCTGGAGGCCTTTTAGGATTTATGTCGCATATTGCAAGCACGCAATTCTTTTCCAATTTAACAGATGGAGGTGAAAACGGCATTTCATATGGTCCGAATTAAGGAGGAGGTTAAGATGCACAACTAACTATTCGTTGACCTTGTCATAACCTAGACAAAGTTTAGCCGTTCTAAGGAAAGCTCTATAAAAGGATTGAAACAACTTCCGAGAGCCTGGTATGATGACCTCTTCAAAATTCATATTTCCAAAGTGTTTACTAAAGGTATCATTGACCCGACTCTATTCACGATAAAATACGGAGACATTCTACTTGTGCAAATTTACAGTTGATGACATATTTTTGGTTTCCACAAACCCTAAATTTTAATGACGTTTTTGAAAAATTAATAGCACGGTAGATTTGCGATGTCCTTAATGGGGGAAATGAAATTCTTTTTAGGACTTTCTCATATCCACCAATCTCCACACGTATTTTTTATCATCTAGGCCAAATAAACTTAGAGATTCTAAAAAAACATGGTAGGAAAAAGGACAAAGCATATGGTACACCAAGGGATACAAACCTAAATTAGATGAGACTTGATTGAACCCGTAACCACAACTGACGACCTAGCAAAATCAGGTCCACATCATTTATCTGACCATCTAAGTAGACCAGACATAGTGCAAGTTTGTATGTATTTGTGCAAGTATATCAAGAAGACCGACTGAAAAACACCCTCAAAAGGTTTATAAGGATATTTTGATACTTAATAGGTACCATTCACATGGACTCTGTTATCCAAAGGCGTCTGGCTTTTGAACTAACAGCTTTTTCAGATGCCGATCATGCCGGTTGCGTTGATACTCGCAAATGCACTTTTGGAGAAACACAGTTCCTAGGTGATAAGCTAGTCAGCTGGATGTCAAAGAAGCAGGACTGTACTGCAATGTCATCCGCGGAGGTTGAATACGATGCGTTATCTGCAAGTTGTGCTCAAGTAAAGTGGCTGTCGGACACAACTTTCAGATTAGTGCTTCACTACAACAAAATACCGTTGTTATTGGCTACTACTATCTCAGTCCAACCATAAGCAATATCATGCAACCCCGTGCAGCACTCCCGTACCAAGCACATCCATACTCGGTATCATTTCATCAAAGAACAGGTTGAAAACGGTATAATTGAATTGTACTTTGTCAGAACTGAATACCAATATAGCTTATATGTTTACTAAAGGCTTACCCAAGATAGGTTTCATCCAGTAACTTGTCAGGTCGAATGTATGAAGATGTTTGACTCCAGCAGAACCTGAGGTTCTGACAAAAGAATTCTGCTTGAGTACCATCATCAAATACATCCAGACATGTACATATTTTTGAAAAAAAAAATACAAAAATATAAAATTTCAAAAAAAAAATACAATAAAATATAAAATTTCAAAAAGAAAATACAAAATCAAAAAATCAGAAAATGTTTCAAAAAATATTCTTCTCGACATGTCTCTTGGAATCGATAACATTTACGTACCTAGAAATGTTGATTAATATCGACACGGGCGTGTAAATGAAGTTCGAACAGGAGTTTCAAATGCTTTCAAAACATGTCATTTCTAATTTTTCTTACATGCTTATTGCAAATATCAGTACATAACCGAAACTTCAAATAAGGAAAGTCTACTATAAAGAAACCTTGTCCTAACACGAAAAATTCAACTTTTCTCGGTCTTTAGCTGTTCTTGAAAATACATTCAAAGTTTTGAGCTCAAGAAACAGGATAGTGTAACACATTAAGAGCACTACCCTAGAGTTGGAAGAGAATCTTCTAACATTATGTTTTTCAAAAGTTGAAAACATAATTTTTCAAGATTTTTCACTAAACGATTCATAATTTTTTCAAAATAACCTTTTTAAACACTCCATATTTCAAGGGGGAGTTTTTTCGAAAAAACAACATTTAATGCGTTTTTTTGTATTACATCATATCACGACCATACTTATGTATTCAAAGCATTCCCAAAAAGTCTCTTAAAAACAACAAAATAATAATGAACAATTCAATAGAATGATAGTTATAAGAATACTAAGTGTTCAACCTCATTTTATATCCGATTTGACAACTTGGTATCATTTTTATTGGTGCAAACATATGTAAAATTGAGTGGAGCAGATAAACAATTCCAAATAATTCTGCTAAGCTTCAACCATTTTCCCCATGACCTTTTTCAGAAGACAAATTTTTAATCACGACATTATTTTCAAAAACTAAGTGACTTAGAATTTAAAATAAGGGAAAATGTAATGTAAAATGTGATCTAAATGCTCAAAGTGCTATTCGTAAAAGGTTTTTTATGGTTTCGATCTATACCCAACACATCTTTAATTTCACATATGATTCTGAAGTCATAAGTGGTTAGTGTTAGGAATCATCCTAATGATCCAACCAGAATCGGAGGGAATCAACCCAAGGACCTCATATTAGAAATAGCAGTCCTTAGGTATGATTTGAGATGAATGTGTATAAGGGAAGAATGTCGACTAAGATTGAGCTAACACTGGAACAATCACAACAAGGTGTTAGTAATGACGTCTTGGTAAGCATTGAAGGGGTTGAAGAATTAAAAAGAAATGTATGGATAAAGGGTCTAAAGAAAGTAGCCCTCCACACAACTTAAGGCAGAAACTGGGTCAATCCATATCTGTTCCCGAATCACAATGTTGTATGCTGACATGAAACGACATCATGGACCCGTGGATGCAATGCACCAACCCTTTCCCCCCCCAGCCAACTCGGGTTACTCTCAAAATAAACTTGTCTCATTTTGTAACACGGAATACACACGACTACTATTGACTTTCTCACTACCGATTTAGTTATATATTGAATAGGTGTATCTGCTCCAGCCTTCGATTACTAAAAACCAAAACGCACTAATCGAGTCTAGAGCCAAGAGATCATCAAATAAATCTCATTAGGACACATTCCATGACAAACACTTGTTGAACATCATTAAGTTCACAAGCAGTGACAAGAGTTCCTACCATTATCCTTGTGATTCTGCCAGAACATTCAGAGTGATACTCTTTAGTATTCACAATGACAAATGGAAATCCTGCTTGAGCCAGCATCAAACAAGCTCTTGGTAGGTGACTTGCGAGATTCTATATGAATCAAACTTGTGTCAACTGGAAAGAAACGATGGTGCGATTCAATGTGAATCAAACTTGTTCTAGAAATAATTGACGACTTAATCAGAAAAAATAACTAACTGATTCACTCTACGTGTTGCTGCTTGAGGACGTTCCGGTAATGAGAACAAGCAAGCATGGTAAATCTAATAACATCTGTGTTAGAAGACCCTATGCTTTGGCTGGAAACCCTGTCAAGGTATTTCCTTGAATCACCTGATCACAGGTACAAGTATTTTATACTGTAAAACTTCCTAACGGAACCGAGGTTAATCTATAACCAAATCCGGGAAAAAGACAAAGCCAATTCGTCACAAAACCACGCTTTATTGCTAACTGTTTTATTTCAGGATACATAAAGATGGAGATGGTGATGCCTCATTCCAGCTGAAGTCGGATTCATTACCACATGCTCATGCTCACTCTACAAAGACATTCTATAAGCATCAAGATTCAAGAATCATGAAAGCTCAAGAATTAAAGACAAAGACTTCCGCAAACTCTGATATTAACGATAACTCCTCAGAAATCAAGCTTCGGGGGAGATTATTAGAAAGCTTTCAAGATGATGCAAAGTATGAGCATGTTGTCAAAAACTCAAGATCGCAAGGTGGCAAAGACGTTAAAGACAAACAAGGATAAAGATTTAAAGATCTTGGAACAAAAGACAAAGTCGAAAGACAATGACAAAGGCTCAAGATCAAATATCACAAAGCATGAAGGAACAAGCCTACAACAAGATAAAGACCAAAACAAAGACTCAAGAACTAAACGACAAAGCAATCTCAATAAGTCCAAGGAAGTAAGATTCAAAGACCTCGCTTCGGGGGAGATTGGTTAGCACTCAAATATTAAGTCGAACAAGGGAAACTCGGTCGTTATTTAGTAGTTCGTGTGTAATTGGCTAGAAAGGGAGTTGGGCTCGTGATTTAATCTAATATTGTATACGTTGCGGGCTAAAGCCCAAAACCCGAGCCGGCCCAACAACACTACACCTAGGCGTCACCCTAGGTTAGTAAGAAACTATAAATACCCCTCTCCATCCCATGGAGAGGGTGTTGGTCTCATTTGTATTTTTTTACAAGGTAATCAACCATCTTATTTTCTCTCTACTTTCTCTCTCTAGTTTCTCTCTCTAAAATTCTTTCATTCTTCTATCTCTTTTCTTATGGTTTCTTATCATTGATTCATACCTATTTGTATGGAAGTGAAATGATATTATAGGGTACCGACACTATGTCTACAAGTTTTGTATCTGAAGACTGAGTTACCTTTATGGTTGGTTCACCTAGTTTGATGTATAGTTTTTTGACCTCTTGTCCAGATACTTCATTCACAAAATAACATACATCATCGTCGTCAATTATGTTGATGTGGTTAGAACCAATGTTGTAAGATAAACATATTTGGTTACCATCAGCAAGCTTGAACTTCTTCTTCACATAACGAACTAGATTCGAGTAATTGACATCATTTGGGAGTAACACACGATATTCTAATTCTTCATAAACTAAAAGACCTTGAATTTGAGAGAAGTCATTTGGTTTTGTTATTCATGTAATACATATCTTGAAGCTCATGTATATATAGAAGTTAATGTAGCAAACCAATAAAGTACAAGTATTAAAGTTTGGAGTTAAACACATTCACCTACTAGTTTAATAAATTACAAGAAATTAGTAAACAAATTTATATTACGTTGTATATAATTTAAAAAAAATAGTAAATTTTTTTATATTATGTTAGTAAATGTATGGTTATAAGATTGAAGTCTAATAGTATGTGTTACTAAACACCTTTAGATTATGTTGTATATAATTTAACATGTTAAATGCAAATGAAAAATAAAGTCACCAAGTTTCAACTAGTGAAAATACATTTCACCAAACAAGGTTACACTATCAATTGTGTTTTATGTGTTTTGTATGGGACGACATATTGCGATTATTACATACAAGGTTACATCATTGCACCTAGAACAAGGTACATCTCCAGCAAGTTGCAAATTCATTACACACACCCTAAACCAAGTCTAATTCATGACAAGAAAAACATACAACAAAGCCAAAAACAACGGTTACATCATCATAAAAAGCAAACATCAACACGTCTGCAAAACCTTGGCCAAATCCACATAACACTTAAGACCTCCAATCCATACATCTGCATAAACATTAGCCTGCACAATAAAGTGAACGACCTGGGTGAGTGGAAAGAATCAGTGATTCTAAATTCTTACCAACGAAGAACGAACCAACATTTCCTTGGATATCCACATATTCGAATGATTATGAGTTTTCCATGTAAACTTGAACCCTGTGACCCATAACGTCGGCAGTAGCTGCTTCACTATAGGTTTGTCTTGGTTATTAAAACCCAGTAATTTGGTAAAATGATGGGTGGGCATGTCAAGTATGCCGAAACGATGTATAGAACCACCAATTAATTGATAACTGGAAACACACAAACACATAGTATGCAGGTGTAGGTATATTTCCAGAAAGTACAAGAGTGTTTTGAAGTTTGGAAACATATAACGAAGAATCAAGACCTCGCATTAAAAGGTTTGGTATGGCAATTTCTTGAAAACGGTGGTTTATCATATCAAAGGAAACTAGTAGGTAATGCTTGTAACTATCACCGCTATCGCCAAAAAACCCTTTCATAGCCTACCCAATAAATAAATTCACCAACAACAACTTATGTTGACCGTTTGAATCTAATTGATTCGCGGGGCAAACGATTCATGTCAAGTTGGTACCATCTTAGAGCGCTAAGGGTAAATACATGAACAGACCAATTTCATTCGCCGGAGGACGGGTATGAAAATTTTAAAACGGTGAGGTCTAGATTATCAGGACGGACACCAAAGCCTAAAAGAATTTTAGACCCATCTGGTTCACTAGTTGGGACAAAAACCCCAACCTTTTTTTCCAATCGATGGGTTTGCAATACAAACCATTATATTATTACCATATGAAAAACACAAAATCCCGTTAGAATGTACCAACAAGGTTAAAAGATTTGAACAAGGATGTTTGCTAAAGCTGGGTGGAAATGTATTAAAAAAGCGATCACAGATATCATATAACCTAAAACCGATCATGATATAAAAGGTTAAATAAAATACATCATTCACAGACTTACGGACACCTGTAAAAAAGAAGAAGGCAGGTGAGTCTATTTAAAGAGTTTCCAAGACTTAGAAACAGTACAAAACTGTAGCTAAGACATCACTGGAAAGTCTGTTCATAATCCTCCATTTTGCATTTTCAAATGGTAATTAATAGTCCCCAAGACATAATTATTTAAACTTTGAGTTTTCTTTGATAATGGGGGGTGATTTGGATATAGAATTCAAACAGTACAATTTTTTGTGAAGAATAAAAGTATAGAGAAAACTTAATGATATTAAAGCCTCACCACTCATTAAGACAATTTTACTAACTTACCTGGCACTATTTAGTGTTGATAGTACTTTGTTTGTAGTTGTTAGATTATAAGTTCGTGAAACAGTCCCTCCATATTTAATTATAGGACTACAACAAAGTTTGCATTTTTACATAATTTAATTTTTAAAAACTAAATAAGCTTTGCATGACATATTTAACCTAAATAATGAGTTGGTATGTACCTTTATTAAATATTATGAATTTTTGTACTTCAATCTTGTGGGTCCAAAAGTATTGAAGAGATCCTTTCACGATAGCAAGCTTGTTTTGTAGACGTCAGGGACTGGCAATGGTAGGTTACGGCTCAATCTGTATAGAAAAATAAACACCCAAATACCACATTCCCCATAAAGGTCTGCTTGCTCAATAACAGTTGGAAACTTGTATGTGATTTCATATCTCTCAACTGCTATGCCTTTGCTCTGTAAAACCCCGTGCTCGTTGAGATACAAAGTAAGCTGTTGTAGCAATGCTCTCTTCATGTTTCGCCACCATAGTCTCCTGTTTCGCAGGACCCAACCCAGAGAATCATAAAAAAGTGATACGACTCCCATATGAAATGAACTCGGCTAGACACCAGTGACCTTTGGTTCATATACCGAAAAATACACCTTTTAAAAAAATACAAGTTTATAAAATTTATATACTTAATTGTACAGTATATGTAGAGTTATAGATGTAACATTATTTTTATAAACAAACCTTCTCAACGATCTCGCGACGCACTGTTATACCTTACTCCGTTGGAATAACAGTTCAATCATAATTTCCACCTAGGTTGCATGGTAAGAAATGAGGACTTACATGGCCCAATTTTCGTTCGGGTTGTCTAAAACCCCACAGAGATCCAACCATAAATCAATGAGCTGCGAGTATTAATTTTTTTTTTATTACATAAACAATTAAGATTAACTACATTAAATACATATGCTTAGTCATTCAGAAAATAACTTATAGAGTCTTTCAACCACCCTTGTTTACTCTTGTCTAGACAGGCTAACACTAACCAGAATTCTCGATCAACAAGAATGTCTCGATAGCCCCAAGGAAAAACTGATAGATGGCAGATCTTCCTTTGGTAAAGATAACAGCCAAACCATCCGGCAGACTTACCTTATCCTTTTTGCAATTTTGAGGTCTGGACAATTGCTAAAGGGAAAAAATAACATTTTAGTATTTTTAACAAGTTCTAAATGCATTGGCAATTTCTTTAAAACAACAGACAAACCTTTACAAACACTTCCATTGTCATTAATTCATTAATTGACCTCATTTTAGGCTGTCCAGAAACATCTTGTATACAAAATTTCAATATTTGTAAGACAATTTTGATATTATAGAAGGAATAGTTAAAAATGAATTATGTACTGTACTTCTTCAAAATCAGGGGGCAGAATGAAATCGCAGTTGACACTCTTAGATATACGTTTAAGTGGGACTGGAGTAGTAGGTGGTTGTTGACCAAACGGGGATTCAAGTGCCATAGCCAGCCTCTTCTTTCTCTCTTTAACAG
The DNA here is from genome assembly GCA_026074375.1 of Tanacetum coccineum. Lineage (NCBI taxonomy): Eukaryota > Viridiplantae > Streptophyta > Magnoliopsida > Asterales > Asteraceae > Tanacetum > Tanacetum coccineum. Next base: position 23,783 of record BQNB010033911.1, read on the forward strand.
ACCTTAAAACATAGTTTGTTTTCATATCAGACTTCTTCCTCTTTTTTTTGACTTGGGCAAAAACACTAGCTAAGCAAGGTTTGTAATCATCTGTAACCACATTGACGTTGTCTGACTTGTTACTTTGAGCCTGTTATTCAAAAGTATATATTACTAATTTAATTAAAAATAATAGATAAATACACATACGAGTAAAACCAAGTAAATAATATAAGACCTTAACAGTATCAATCAATTTCCTCTCCTCTTGTTCGTCTACATCATAACACTAAAAAAACCATAGGGAGGACTCTCTTTCAATCAATCAACACATCATGAAGTCCCAGCAAAATTCATTCTCTTGATATAAATTAACTTAAGTAGTTAGAAAATCATAAAAATATTTAATGAAGTAATGTGATTTAAAATTGCAATATATACTATATATATATATATATATATACACACACACACACACACACACACACACATGAACGAGCTTAACACCAATATCAGCAGTCGGATGGTCATTCGGTTTAGCAACAAAACAATTAACATGTTGTAGGAAATCAATTCTCGGATTATTGTTCTGGGAATCAAACCCTTCTATTAGGGCGTTCAAAGTGGAAGAATCACGTTGAGAATAACCATCTGCCTTGTCAATTCCCATACCATCACAGGCAACTTGAATTAGAATATCCAACTGTAATTCATGAAATTAAATTGCTTCGTGACAACATTATACAACGGTAAACTAATTATTTTCGATGGTTTTAAACTATCGCCGATATATAGCTTTGATACTAAACCCTCACATGTCTGTAGCAAAACAACATTTCCTTCGTATACGACATTCAAGCGCAAAACTTCATTTAGAAATCCCATAAAACAAATGGCAACCTCCGGCAATTAAGCATATCAGGAGAAACACTAATGGGCTGTAAAGGAAATAAATTGTATTCATATTGTGAAAACATTATACAAGAAAATAAATTGTGTATATATATATATATATATATATATATATATATATATATATATATATATATATATATATATATATATAGATATATATATATATATATATATATATATATATATATGTATATATATGTATATAATTATATATAAAGATATATTCTTATATATATGTAAATATGTATATATATATTGTATATATATTATATATATATATGTATATATATATATATGTAATAAATATAAATTTACACACAGACACACTACATGAACGAGCTAACCACCATATCATCAGTCGGATGGTTCAATCGGTTTTTAGCAACAAATAATTCAACCATGATTCATCATGTTGTAGAAATCAATACCCGTATCATTGTTCTGGAAATCAAAACCCTTCTATTAGGCTTTCAAAGTGGAAGTTCACGTTGAGAATAAACCATCTGCCTTGTCAATATCCCATACCATCAAAGGCAACTTGAATAGAACGATCCAACCTGTAATTCCAAAAAATAAAATGACTTTGTACATACATTATACAATGGTAAACTAATTATTTTCGATGGTTTTAAACTATCGCCGATTATATAGCTTGATACTAACCCTCGCTTCTTTAGCAGAAACAACATTTCCTTCGTATACAGCATTCGGCGCAACTTCATTTTGAAATCCCATAAAACAAATGGCAACTTCGGCATTAAGCATATCAGGAGAAACACTAATGGGCTGTAAAGGAAATAAATTGTATTTCATTTGTGAAAACATTATACAAGAAAATAAATTGTATTTCTAATAATTTACAATATAGGTGGATACGAACCATGGGGTTATTAACAGAAACAGATTTTGCTAGGTTGACATCATTATCACTAGCGGTTGGGATATCAATATGCCCATCTCCCTTGTCAATTTCCACACCAGCAACGACAACTTCGGCTAAATGCATATCAGGACCAGAGCAAGTTGACTGTAATTCATACAATATAATTGATGAGTGAAAACATTATACAAGAAAATAAATTATATTTGCTAATATTATAAGATATATGTTGATACAAACCATGGGGTCAATTCCTTGGTTGACATCATTATCATTGGCGTTTGGGTTATCATTATGCCCACCTGGCTTGTCAATTCCCATACAAGCAACCACAACCACGACATTAGGCATATATGACCAGAACTATTTGACTGTAATTCAAAACATAAATTTGATTGGTGAAACCATTACAAAAGTACACAAATTGAATTTCAAAAAATAAATGGAAAAGAACGATTGATTGAACATGTGAGCATTAAAAAGAAACACGCATTACCTTGGTGACATCATTTTCATTGGCGTTTGGGCTATATATATTCTCATCTGCCTTGTCAATTCCCATACTAGCAACTAAAACTTCGGCATTATGCATCTCAGGACAAGAGGTATTTGACTGTAATTAAAAAAAAGCAATACATTGGGGAAAACAACAGAAAAGTAAAAAAAATATATTTCAAATACTATATGATTTAGGTTGCTAAGAACCATTGAATAATTAGACGAAACACGTATTCTTTCGCTTACATCATTATCTGTAACACAGTTGATGGCTAATCGTACATCTCATCGTTTTCATCACAAAACTACCCAAAACCTCAAACGGACATGACACAATCTGGGTCATTGTCGATCGCCTTATGATATGTGCTAAAACACACATCATTTATACCCCGGAAAATGCTAATAAACGGACTAAAATACTAAATTATGGATAAATATGTTGCAAATATGTTTGTATTGTGTCTTTATGTCTTACTGTTAGTATAGATTCACCCTCAGAACAATGATCCAGAGGCTTGATAAAATGGAAAAGAAAAGTATCCATATTATTAAAGAGAAAAAGAGAGAAAAGAGAAGAGATAGAAAAAAGAAGAAGAAGGAGTGTTTGTGTATGTGTGTGGTTTAATAGAGAAAAAGGAACCACACACACACTCACACTTTACAATGTGAACTCCTACCCCTCCATGGAAGTATGGAGGGAGTATTTATAGTCCCGATATCGACTAGCTAAACTAACCCGACCCGACTATAAATGATAAATGTAATTCCGGATTAGTCACCATATTTTAGGGCTAACAATCTTCCCCCAATATGCGGACATACGGAATTACTTACAATGTTCCTAACAAGTACAAATAACAACACAAATAAAGGACTTTCCAAAGGCTAAATCCAAAGCTGAAGATTGTCTTGTGAGTTCTCTCTGGTCTGAAACTTGTATTCTAGCCTTGGATCTTTCAATGTCTCTTTAACTTGTACAGGAACCATTTGAATGTAAAGCATGAACAAGATAAACTTCCCCCAATCCATGCAGCATAGTCCTTAAAACATGCAGCATGTCTTGAAAAGCTTTCTTCATAGACTCCTTTTTGGCGAAGTTTCTGAATCAGCTTCCCCCCAAACCAACATCCCTATCTTAAGCAGATTCTGAAACATTGATGTAGCTTGAACAATCTTCTACTTGTCATCAAAGTGCACAGCGGAATTTTGTAGAAGTCAAACCACACCAACGACCACTGCTTCTTGTCATCAGGGCTTGGTGAATATTCGTTCGGGGGTGCATGCGAGAAATCAGCAACAATTCTTCTCACGTATGCAGAATACTTCATAAACCATACTAAGTAAAGTAGTCTACACTACTTCCCCCTGGAAGTTGACACGGTAACATCAAAGTCAATTAAGTCCCGGATGTACACATTTTCCCCCATGATGGTTGCGAACTCTCGGAAGCATCATTGTCGTGTACGTTCATATACTCGAGAAGTTCTTGTCATAAGCACGAATCTTGATATACAAAAGAATCATTACCCTCTTGACTTCAGAAACCGTAGAGGAGATGAAGCAAGAATCAAGAACACTTGGTATAATCAAGGTCTTGTGAATGAATGTTATCGAAGAATGGTCATTGCAGAAATCACCCCTTAAATTCTATCTATATAAAAATACACCAAGGGACGAAATCGCGCGAGATCAAGAAAACCGGAAGCAGTATAGAGTGTTCCCGGGTCGTTATGTCCCAACGAGGCTGAAATGGAAAATCGAAGAACGATTGATGATTTGTGTTTGAATGTCACAGAGAATGATTGGGAATTAAAACTGAAAGTAAATGCACATAAAATTTAAACAAAGAACATAAGCTGAAATTGAGTTAAAGCTAGCAAAGGCAAAACACTAAAAACTTTTACACTAAGGCACAAATAAGCCCTAATAAGCTTAAGACAGACAAATAAGCTAATCTAAATCTAAATAAGCAAATTAAGCATGCAATTAAGCTAAATTAAACAAGATAAACATAACAGAACTAACAACAGTACTAACAGTATAAACTACCAGTACTAACTTGGAGTTAGTACTGCTAGGCTTAAGTTAGTACTGCTAAAGAAAGTCACGATGATGAAATAAGTAAGACTCATTTTGTGAAATTCCAACTTCAATCGCAAATACGGGATATCAAAATCCAACTCGTGAATCACTTGTCATCATATCCAAGTCTCTAGCCTTTTTGCGTTTAAGTGAATCTTTTCAGGATCATTTTGGGATTAAGTTGGTGTTTTTTGGGGTGGTATTTGTTATGGTTGATTAAAAGGTTGTGTTTGTTGTCCTTGTTTTTGATTATATTATTCCCAAATTCGTCACATGCCAAAGTGCGTCACATGCCCACACGATGCGCAGAAATTAGGTGAGTCTAAACTATGTTTTTCTGTGTGGGCAAACCGCCTCCTTTTGGCAACCTGCCACCTTGGCAAACCGAGCCACCATTATTACACAAACCCGCCACCACAAGCAAAAAAAAAACCGCGCCTAGGGCAAACCGCCACCCTAGAACCATTTGTCAAACCTCCCGTGGAATTTTTTTGAAATTGGGCAGAGTAACATTTCTTTGTGCTCAATAAAATAATCAAACCCGTGGTACCATAGTCAAACAAACCGCCACCAAAGGCAAACCGCCGACTATATTTTGAGTTATATTAATCAACCCCGCCCTTTGAACTAGTCCAAACCGCCGCCTGACTTTCCTTAAAATGTTATCTTGTCCCCTTATTCTTGTCAAACCGCCATGAAAGAACACCAAGTTCGAATTTAGCATAATCACATCCAAATAAGCCTTTTTTCCAACTAAAATAGGCTATAAACATGTAATACTATGATGGTATATTGAAGATTATCCATCCAATTACATGTATTTCTCGTGGATCAATAAAAAATGAAGCAACCCTCCACGAAGAACACCAAACTTTATAAGCTTATAATTCGAACTTGATGCTTATGCAACACTTGAAATTGTTACAATCTAACACTTTTAACCAAATTAATCACAGGAGAAACAAAATTAAACAACCCAATAAGCCCATAAAAATTTGAGTCGTGGCCTTTTTGGCTTAAAATAAGCCACGAATTTTAAGCTTATTTAACCACGAAATCAGTTGGTAAACAACACAGATTCCCCCTATGCTCTGGTGCCAATTATTGACATTATTCACCCTTATGACACAAGATCCGGAGGCTTGGTAAAATGAAAGAGGAATTTATTCATTATAGAGAGAAAAGGGAAATGAGCTGGGAAGTTGTGTGTGTTAGTTGAAAGAAAAAAGGAGAAAAACACACACACACACACTTTTTACAAAAGTGAGCTTCACCCCTCCATGGAAGTATGGAAGGGTACTTATAGTCCCGGGCTTTACTAGCTAAACTAACACCGACCCGACATGACTATAAATGAAAATGTAATTCCAGATAAGTCACCATATTTTAGGGCTAACAGGGTTATACAAGGGTTTATACAAGGAAGGTTTCAAATTAGGGTTTTCAAGAAAATTATGGTTTTCTAAACCTAATTTTCTAATTAGGATTTTCTTGGTTGGGTTTGATCTTTTTCATAAATTCATCCTACAATCATCTAAGGTTTACCTAAGACCCAAATCATTTCATAACCATACATTTCATTTCATGATTTATATAATTTTTATATTGTTAATCATCACCTAGGTTTATTTTATAAAGTTATAAAATAAATACATGCTAAACACATACACGAAAATTATGTTAACATGAATAAAATGATGATTTCAATATGTAAATATGCTTAAAATAAAGATTTACAAGCAATGGATAATTCGTATAATTATTTGTCAAGTTATGATTTATTATTTAATTATAAAGTTTAGATAAGTAAATAAATATGTAGAACACTAGTTCTTGGACAATATAGACTTATTATGATGGACATATGTAGAGGACTATAAGTATAATGCCATGTGATGTTAATGTTATAAATTAGAAGACTTGTGGAAATTTTATAAAGTTTAAAAGTGTATAAAACAAGTTAATTAAACTTTTAATTGCTACTGTTCATTCGAACCATATAAATATTTATTTTATATTTTATAAAAATAATACATCTCATAAGGATCGTAAGCATAAAAGAAACTTAAAAATCCGATAAATAAAGAAGGAGATATGGTATTTACAAGATTATACGTAAAAAGTGTTTTTATAAAACTAAGTTTATAAAAATTATACAAATTCGAACCTGAGCAACTTTCTATATTTTTCCTTAAATGTAAATAGTTTTGTATTCCAAATATAAGAAAACTTTGGAACAAATGGGTAATTGAACCTATTATAGATTTTACATGTTTTAAGTAATTAAATATGTAAAAGTAACTTTATTAAAGCAACTTTATAAAAACTATAAAGATTTCGAATCTGCTAAAAATGTGGACTTATGTTTTTGATAAAGTACAACTTACAAGGATTCCAAAACTATAAGATACATTAAAAACGGATTTAAAATGAGAAGATCACGTTATTTTACAAGTTTATGAATAAAGTATTTTTTTTAATAAAAGGTAATTGTTAAAAAAACCCACCCTCCCCCTAACCTGCAACTGTTCTTAAAACCGTAGGCTAAATTGGGAATATTTTTTCTTGGGATAGAGATTTTAATTTACGAAGAACTTGGTGCAATAGGAATCCACGTAAAAAAAACCGAATGTAAAACGAAAGAGATATGATTTTTAAACGATTTCAAGCAACATGGTACAAAAATTAGTAACGAAGATCATATTAATGAAAGAGATGGGCACACCGGGGGAGCTAGAGCGTGGGGGAAGGGGGGGGGGGGGGGGGGGGTGGGGTGGAGGGTGTTTGGGGAGCTGTTGACGAGGGGTGACGGATGGGTTTTTGGTGCGAGTGTTTATAGGAGGATAGTGTCTTTCTCACATGTGAGAGGGGATTGTAATAGGATAATATATACTGGGAGTGAGGTAGAGGAGTGTTGAGTGTATTTATAGACAAATGGACTAGACAAAAAAAAGGGGACTGGGTACCAGAAAAAAAGGGGGAAACAGATCTGGAACAGAGAAAGAGACCAGGTCTAGACAAAAATTAAAAACATAGATTTTCTTCAAGTCATATTCTCCAACACCTCAGTAAAATATGATGTAAACAAATATATACAAAATAAATATTATCAAACTAAATAAAATAATCAAATCACTTTACAAATAATCTAAAATTAAATATCAAGATTTACATAAATAAAGCACGATTCACAGTCAAATTTTAACGTTGCGTTGTATTCATGCATACTAAAAGAGAATTCTACAAGAATATTCTTACTATTCAAAACAGATGTAACTTATATTATCAAAAACTCTGTTTTATAGCTGTTATGAAGTCTTAAAATGTTGTTATTTCACTCAAGCTTTACAATATAGGAATTAATTCGTAAACAATTGTCGAAATTTACTTTATGCGGGATAACATAATTCACGGTAGTTGTAGTGTCATTTCTGGCTGACTATATGAATGCCATGACGGCAGTATGGTGTTTTGGTGGAGGATCAATGACTGTCGGATATTCATTACATGGAAACAAATTACAAGACAAATATTTGTGACAACTATATGTATGATTTTAAATGTGACGCAATTGCAAAGGTTGTTTTAGAGTACATAGTATGGCTAAAGGAGAGATCGAACTAGCGGTTTTAAATAGTACAAATTGAAATGTAAAGCAGTGATATGACGAGATAGTATTTTTGGAGATGCGATCATGACGCTTATAAGACCATATATTGGGATTAGGAGGTTGGTGGTGGGAGGGACGCATGAGTTGGGGGTGGCTCGACTGTCTGTCGGCGCGTAGTTGGGGATGATGGGTGGGTATTGAGGATAAAGTGGCTTGTTTTTGTATGGGGGTGATGTTAGGGGGGTGTGTGTGGGGGTGTGCGTCTGGGAGGTGGGTGGTGTATGGGGTGCATTACTGTCGGCGGTGGTGTGGTCGCGGAGTTATTCAGGGGAGTGGGGGTAGCGGGTGGCTATCTTTAACTGTAGTCGCAAAATAATATGAGGGAGTGGTGATGACTGACATTTATAGCACAGTTGCATGTTGGGAGGGGTTCTTGGGAAGAGTGGAGTGTAGTGTTTTCGAATAGCGCGGGGCTCGTGGGTTGGTATTGTTATTTTTTCTATGTAGTATGCTGCATGGGTGGTATTGTGGATACAACTGAGTTTAATATAGGTGGTGGGCTGTCTACACTACGGGGCGGAATGGAGTGTCTTGGACAATCACAAAATAGGATGAGGAGTCTGTCATAAGTTATGGGATATATAATTTCTTGTAATCATCACGTCTCTCCGTGCCTCAGGCTCAGAATTTGGTATGACGGCATGAGCTACCTATCTATGGAGGGTTGTCCTCATATCTACATCACAATAGCTTATCGCTGTTAAACGTTACTATATAGTAAATAGCCTGATGCGACGACTACCGTTCTCTGAGATTATATCGACAAATTACACATTTCTATTACAGACTCTACGTTTCGCGGAGACGGTGGACACATGCTATACCAGCTGATGTATCTTTATCTATGAGCGTTCTTAGGATATCGACACTGGGTCGCATTTGTATCATAAACAGACGAAGGGTTACTGGGAGAGAGTGTGAGAGGGGGGCGAGAGGGGGAGGTGGAGGGGAGCGTATGTATAAACACTGATAGAAATTCCCGAAGTCTTTCTAAATTATTAATATAGAAGTCTCTCTGGGGGGGGGGGGAGAGGGAGTGTTGTATTGTTTTTTTAAAAAAAATACGGACGTATACCATGGCGATTCGATATTGCGGGATTAGAACATCACACGGGCTTTGTTGGCAATTTGAGGCACATTCATACATTCGAGCTTGGGCGTGGTCATGACTTTAGGGAAACGTAATTACACTTTGTGAATTTTGCATCTGTTGCATTATAATACACTTGGAAATCTTGCAGTCCTACATTATATTTACATAAACCTATAAATTCAACAACTTTATGTTGACGTTTTAAAGCATGTTTTCTTAGGTCAATGAGGCACGAGGTGCTAAGGATACATTGGGGATACTCTTTTGGGGAGTCATGCATAAAAGATTTGGAGTCATTACATCTTGGATTATTTGTTATGATCTAAAATCTTTGTTATCGAATGTTGAACAATTTAAGCCGTTGTGCTTTGTATTAAACAGTTTCAATAAATCCAATGTATAATATTTCAAATGACACTTTTAGAGGTCGTTCTCATACTTGTGCTATTGATCTATGATGTAACGCTCCCAGACACATTATTCCGCTGCGACCCTATTTGGGGGTGTTACAGATTGGTATCTAGAGCCAAGGTTATAGAGAACCAGGTCAAATGTTTTTACTTGGACTATAACCGTTCTCAAACATTGCATCATACAAAGGGGTTTTCATGGGACATTCATTCATACACTACTTGTTGCATTAGTTGGGTATACTAGATGCTGCATGATTCACATATGTACTTATAATATATTAAGTATATTATTATAGGTTTTATATATGTACTAATGTAAACTCTGTTTGAGTGTTATAGATTCAGTCATGTCTTCTGCATTATCTGCGGTTACTTATACATCTGTCTACACCGATTCTGAGCCAGGGAGAGTCTTTTAGGGAGCTGATGAGGAGCTGTCTGATGGAGGTTCTATACGAGTCATCATATACGGATACGATGGACTCCCTATGTAGCCGGTAGCCCCGCCATCTCCGGATTATGTGCCAGGACCTGAGCACCCACCATCTCCTGATTATGTGCCCGGTCCTGAGCACCCACCTTCGCTTGTCGAGGTACCATACGTACCTGAGCCAGAGTACCCCGAGTACCTAGTACCATCCGATGTTGAGGCACCCTTGGAGGACCAGCCTCTACCTGCTGATTCTTTACCTACCGCCTTGTCACCAGGCTATGTGGCAGACTCCGATCCGAACGAGGACTGGGAGAAGGATCATGCTGACTACCCTGCTGATGGAGGGGATGGTGATGATGATCCCTCCAATAACGATGACGATGATGTCGATGATAAGGACGAGGAGCCCTTTGAGGACGAGAATGATGACGAGGAAGAGGAGCGCCTAGCTCCGGCCGACTCTTTTGCTATACCTGTTTTCGACCCTATTCCCTCAGCTGGGGATACAGAGGCATTTGAGACTGATGAGGCTGCACCTACACCTGTACCATCACCTAGACGGCACACGGCTAGGATGTCCGTCAGACCCCAGACACCTATACCGTTGCCATCGGAGGCGGAGGTCGAGAGACTTCTTGCCTTACCCATTCCACCACCATCTCCACTATCACCTTGGTCATCTCCACTACCTCAGATTCCCTCACCACCACTACCACCTCCACCATCATCACTACATTTACCACCACATGTACCCACATCATTACCATTACCATCATCACCACTACCACCACTACCAGCCTCACTATTCATACCACCACCAGTCGACCGTAGGGAGGACATTCCCGAGGCCGAGTTACCACCTCATAAGAGGTTATGTCCGACTGCTCCCACATCGAGGTATGAGGTGGGGGAGAGTTCGACTGCTGCTCCTAGACCTACTGGAGGTCATAGAGCGGATTATGGGTTTATCGGCACTATGGATGCCGAGATCAGACGTCAGAGAGCCGAGGAGGTCGGCTATGGCATTAGGGATGTTTGGGTAGACCCGACAGAGGCTGTTGAGGAGGTAGCACCGACGACCCTCGAGGGGGTCAATGCTAGAGTGACCGAGCTCGCTGCGGTGCAGGAGCAGGACACTCAGGATGTTTATGCTGTGATCGAGGATGCTCAGGACAGACAGACTCAGTTATCACAGAGAGTTGACGTATTGGTCGAGGATAGACAGTTTCACTATGAGACTGCACGACTGTTGGATCAGGAGGCCCTAGTTTCCCGAGAGGCTTGGGCACATTCCGTTGGGTTGAGTTCGGCAGTTCACTATGAACTGCAAGCATATAGGACTCATACCCAGATGCAGGATTACCGTATCGCCTCACAGGAGTCACTGATGACGACATTGATTGCACAGGTTTCATCACTACAGGGACAGTTGTCAGCGGCATTGGGACAGATTCAGGCACTTCAGGCTAGAGATCAGACTCATGCAGATGATCGCGAGGGCGCTGGTAGTTCTGCCTAGGTTTACACTTCTCATGTCGTATTCATAGCTATCATTATGTTAGCCGGCTAAGTATTATGGGTTTTATGCCCAGCTAGCACGGCAGTAGGACTTGTATTTTCATTTCTTGTATCAGACAATCATGTATGTTTTCTAGTTATATATGATGTGTTGTATTATGTCATGTCGATCTCAATTCTGTTATGTGTTGTGATCCCAGTCATGTTATATAATCACTGTGTGATGTGATCTTGTTATATATATAATGTGTTGTATTATGTTATGTCGATCTCAATTCTGTTATGTGTTGTGATCCCAGTCATGTTATATAATCACTGTGTGATGTGATCTTGTTATATATATGTTGTACCCATGTCATGTTGTGATGTTTATGAAAACTCACGTGTTTTATATTGTTGTAATTTAGAACAATATGCCACCAAGGAGATCCTCTGCTATTGTAAGGGTCACCGCTGCTGCTGCTGGTGCTGCTGCTGCATCTGCTGCCCCTATAGCAGTTGCTGCTCTTAAACAGCTAATCGAAGCAAGAGTCTCCGCGACACTTGCTAATCATAAAACTCTTCAAAACAGCACTAATCGTCATGGCGACGGAAGCCACAATTTTAGCATTGGAAACAGAGGAACTACACGCACTCCGCATGAGTGTACATACAAAGATTTCCTGAACTGTCATCCACTAAATTTTAAGGGTACTGAAGGGGTAATTGTGTTGGCCCAATGGTTTGAAAAGATAGAATCAGTGTTCCACATAAGCAACTGTGTTGTGGAGAACCAAGTTAAGTTCACTACTTGCACTTTCGTTGGAAATGCCCTTACATGGTGGAACTCCCACATGAAGGCTGTTACTCAAGACGTTGCTTATGCCATGGACTGGAAGAAACTAAAGAAGATGACGACAGTCAAATACTGCCCAAGGGGTAAAATCAAGAAGTTGAAGATTAAGCTTTGGAACCTAAAGGTGAAGGGTACTGACATCATAAGTTATACTCTGCGTTTCCAAGAGCTTGCACTGATGTGTGGACGTATGTTTCTCGAGGAATCGGATGAAGTTGAGAAATATGTTGGTGGACTCCCTGATATGATTCGGGGAAATGTGATGTCATATCGGCCCCAGACAGTGGAGGAGGCAATTGTGTTTACCAATGATCAGATGGACCAAAAACTCATCACAATTACTGAAAGGCAAGCTGAGCAGAAGAGGAAGTTAGAGTATAATGCTGGGAACAATCAGGGGAACCAACAACAAAACAAGAGGCAGAACACTGGAAGGGCTTACACTGCTGGGCCTGGTGAAAAGAGGGAGTACACGGGATCATTGCCCTTATGTACAAAATGCAACTATCACCACAAAGGGCCATGTGCTTCCAGGTGTAATAAATGCAAGAAGATCGGCCATCTGGCTCGTCACTGTATGAGTTCTGGTCCCAATATATGTACATGTTGTTATGATGTTAAGACTCATTTTATAATAGAGAAACACATCTTACAAAAGTATTAGGTAATT
>BQNB010033911.1:41488-51969 GCA_026074375.1 Tanacetum coccineum
ATCACGAGCAGATTCCCTGTTAATCGCAAATCCATAAAATTGTTGTCATTTTTGCCCCCAATGTGAGATTCCCCAGAGTGCATGTTTGTCATAGCTGACCGGCACTTGACTCCACATTCTGTTAGGGACCAAATCTTTAATCCATTTGATATGCCTGTAATTTGCAGCCTTGGTCTTCGTTACTGAAGTTGTATATTTTCAGCTTAAGACACCACCACCTAGATATTCAAGGTCATTGTTGATGAAATGATCAAAAGGAATGACTTGACGACCTCGGGAATTAGGTATCAATGGTAGTGGCTTTCGCAGATCATGCGGATATTACTGGCATTCAGGGTTGATCCAGTCTAATTGATCAGTGGTTTCCTTGTAGACTTCTTCCAGGAAATATTCAAGTTCTACCAGACTTTTGCATGATCCTTTCATTAGCTCGAATGTTGGACCGGCTAATAATTCAGGAGTTAGAGTATCAACTTTAAGCCGCTTCATTACGAATGCTGAGAAGTTAAGGGGAGTGTCCATCAACTCATTAAATGACTCACGCGGATCTTCCATCTGGGCCAAAGAGCTTAGCTAAGGTTTTTCAGGTCCATGAGCCTCAAGCAAAGTCTTGTTCCAATCACGATCGGGAGTAGGAGGTTTTGCTGGTTTCTGAAACCAATCAGGAAGCTGAGAGGTATCTTCATTGGGTTGATCTTCAGTAACTCCTGTTTAAAACTCCTGATGTGCGGGTTCTTCCAAATCTTTGGCAGTGTGCATTGGCTCCTCTGCTTGAGCATATTCGCTAGCAGACTTGTGATGTGATTTGGACCCTTTAGTTGACTTGCCAATTGTCTTGGAGGTCTTTTCCTTTGGTGCACTGGTAGACTCTGGTTCTTTTCCAGCTCTTCTTCTCTTGGACCCCCGGTTTGATCTAGCGGAGGGTTCTTCGTCTTTATCCTTATCATCTCTACATCTTTTAAACAAAATAGTATCTCTATAAGTGTCAAGTATGAGCTTGTCACTTTTGTAAGCGTCAACCAGTGCTTTGTAGAGATTCTTTTGTTCATCAGATCTGTGGATTGACTTGTTTCTCTCTATCTTGTCTATGAGAATGTTCTTCAGCTCTAATTCAGATAGGTTGGTGGCTACAACATGATATGTCTTAGATTCATTGGATGAACGAGTTAGAACCTCAGTTTCGAGTTGTTCATTGACAGTCTTCTTAATTTTTGGCAAAATCTTAGAGACTTGAGCTTTAACTTGTTCCTTAACTTGATCCTTGATTATTTTCTTAATGTTATCATCAAGTTTGTTGAGGAAGTCTGCATTTTCAGCTTGGGCTTCATCTCTGAGTCTTTCGGATTGTAACTGAACAGCTGTTTTGACGGCTTCATGCATTTTGTTGGCATGGTACGCATCAACAACGCCAGGAATTGAAGAAACTGCTACAGCAAATTGATTCATTTGATTGAACTCTGAGTAGTTGTTTTCCAAAGTTTTTAGTCTATGGTCAAACCCGAATAAAGAGCCAAAGTCGGGAAGATCTTGTAGTGATGAGCTTGGAACAGTTGGTGGTGTAGGAACTGGTGTTTGTTGCAGATGTGTGATGAGAGGAGTGGGTGGTGGAGGAAGAGTTGTTGCAGATAACAGAGGTGGCTCAGCAAAAGTAGTAACCGGAACATCTACTAGTGAAGTTGACTCAGTGTTTAGATTAAATAAAGAGTCAATACCTGTGTCTGGACTGGGGTTGAGCATGTTTGAAATGAAGCCAGATGACACAGAAGAACTCTGTTGTTGACCTTCTAGATAGACTGGAGTTATGATCACATGAGTGTCTTCTTTTACTTGAGTAGTTTGAATGATAGTGTGTGGAGCATTTGTCATTTCAATATCTTTTCCCTCTAGATTGACGTTCACATCCCTGTATAATGCATCCACTTCTGCTTCTTCATTTGTCTCTTCTTCATTCATCTTATCTCCCTCAACATTTGCATCTTGAATTTCTTCATCACTGTCTTCATCATCAGTGGATTCAACATGGGAAGGTGTTTGAACCCGAGGATCAAAGCTATCTTCTTCTTTATCTTCTTCA
Organism: Tanacetum coccineum; assembly: GCA_026074375.1. Lineage (NCBI taxonomy): Eukaryota > Viridiplantae > Streptophyta > Magnoliopsida > Asterales > Asteraceae > Tanacetum > Tanacetum coccineum. Next base: position 43,563 of record BQNB010033911.1, read on the forward strand.
TCATGAGTGGAAAACTTAGGATGAATGAAGTCATCACCATCATTGTCTGAATCAGTTTGCTCATCATCATCACCTTGTTCTTCATCATCATGTTCATCATATTCATGTCCATCATCATCTTGATTATCAGCATCGTCATTATCATCATCATTGTCATCATCATCATCATTCACGGCTACTTCATCATCATCATCCTATTCACTGGACTTCCAAGAGATTTTCTAGTCGTCAGATCCATATGTTGGTACATTAGGAACCCCTGGTATATCAACAGTTCCTTCATCTGCACCTGAGCCGCTGGCATGAGAGCTGTGAGTTTGTATCAGGCTTCTTTTAGTGGCTAGCTTCATTTTTTCAGCTTCAGTTAAAGCAACCTCAGATAGCACTATTAAACCTTTAGCTTTAGATGTCTTTGTAGCTTGCTTCTTCTTTGCAGTTTTAGCCACCTTTGCAGAAGTCTTGAGTCTTTTGCCTTTAGTTGGAGGAGTCTTTGACATGTCAGATCCAACCTGCTTCTTCTTGACACTTGCTTTACTTTTTAGTGGTTTAGCTCCTGAAGCAATGACATAGTATTCTTTGTAGGATTCGAAATCTTTGATGGCTTCATTCATCAATTTATCAGGCAAAATGACACCATACAGCTGTGTATCCTCATGCCTAGATACAACCTTGATCGTGGTGAACATGTAGTCATCCCTGGCAAAGTGCCATTTTACCTTGTTCCTTCTTGGAATAGAATGATCCTTAGTCATGAAGAAGTTGACGATGACTTTGGTGAAGCGAGGGTAGTACATCTCATTACTCCTCTTGACATTATTGTTCTCTACTTGATAAACAAAGTCCTCCCACAAAAGGTAGGCATAGTCTACATTCTTCTTATGGTACATGCCCCAAAGGATTTGAGCTTGAGATAGTCGAAGACTATCATAACCGGTACTTTTACCACTTAGACACTTGTTGATAACCGCAACAAATGATCTCTAGGGTTGATACAGCTTGTTGACATTGACATCGGTGATCATTTTTATCTCTCCACTGTAATCGAGATCTCTAAGAAATGTAAGAATTGCCTCTTCAAAAGGTAGTTCCTCAAATCGCTGATTAGGGAGTTTAGGGCATATTTGAGGCATTTCTCTAAAGTACTCAAGATTCACAATACGTTTCTTATTGTTCATCTTGAAATGAATCGAGTGATGATGAACTGTAGCAGTGGCCCAAAACTCTTGCATGTAAATTTCTAGAACATCCGATGTGATCTGGAATGCCTTGTAAAAGGGAGCGAGTTTCAAAACATCATAAACCACTTGAAGATTTGCTTCTTTGGAGTTGAGGTCTGAGCTTAGTCGAAGATTACTTTTTCCAATCTTGAGTCGAATTGCTAAGGAGAGATCTAATGAAATTTGTTAATCTCTTGTGATGTCCATAGTTCTGCTTAAGAAAGAATCAATACAGTTTTTATATAACTAAGTTTATATATAGCTATATAGACCTTTTATGTGAACACTTAATGTTTTATCATGATGTGAAAATTGTCTTTAAGTATTAGAGCCTCTAATGCTTTTAGCACTTGTAAAGATCTATTTCTCTGAATGGCAACTTAGATAGACTAATATGCTTAAGGGATTAAATCAACTTCTTTGACAACTTAGGAATTGTGGACTTTCTAACTAGTAGAGAATTTAGATAACCTAAGTCGTATTTTAGTTAACCTTGATTTTACCTCGCTTTTAAGCCTATTTTAACTCAATTAGATAGCATAATTAACCAGTTTTAATTAGCCTGCTAAGTTAAGTTCTAATTTGCCTTCAAAATAGAAATTTTGATCTTAAGTGTTTTTGGTCTGAATCTATTAGATCGGTTCCTTAAAGATTTCACTAGATTAGGTCCTTAATGAGAACAGCTAGATCAGGTCTTTAATCAAATCAACTAGATCGGTTCCTCTTAAAAAAAACTAGATCGGGTCCTTTTTGAAAATAAACTAGATCGGTTCCTTTAAAAAAAACTAGATCGGGTCCTTTTTGAGAAAACTAGATCGGTTCCTTAAGATTAATGACTAGATCGGGTCCTAAAGGGTTTCTACTAGTTCGGTTCCTAAAGACATTTGACTAGATCGGTTTCCAAAGAGAAATGACTAGTTTGGGTCTCACATGTTATAACTAGATCGGTTCCTAAAGGGACTCGGTTAGATCGGTTCCCAAAGGAAAACGACTAGTTCGGGTTCTCTCAAAAAATTTCATAAGCACGATTTAGTTGCACTTAGACGGGATCAAATAACATTCTTAGCATGAGAAAAACACATGATAACACATTGAATCCATAGAATCATCAAAAGTATACATGAAACGAGCACGTTTACCTAAAATAACACATATAATCATGAAACTACAAACAAGGGTATGATTTTATCATTCAAACTCATTCAAGAATTGATAAACATGCATTCTATTACAAAACCCATCAACATTTTACATTATCCCCCAAAAACCTAAATTTTTCGACTAAACAAGCTAGCTAATCTCATTCATATGACAACCACACATAAAACTGCATTAAACGAGTCTTCTACAATCCAAAGAAATCATAACCCCTTAATCAATTTGATGATTTATGCACGTTTGATTTTGAGAACCCCTAATTCAAGAATTAGGGTTTTCAAGTTCAAAACTGAATAAAATCCCAATTCCTTCGAGTTATGAGTAGTTTAGGAGGTTTAGAATGATTAATTAGTTATACCTTAGGCGAGATAATGACTGAAAGATTCAAACTAGTGATGGCGATTTCGAAGTAAGGATGAGGGAGGGAAATGTTTTCTTAAGTGTGTGTTTGTGTGTGTAAGTGACGAGTGGGTTGGGTGGTGATATGAAACAATTATCGTTTTGTACACATTCAACCCCTCAAGTTACTTAACCCTTTAAATTTACACTTATAAGATTTATTAGGCAATTATAGTTTAACAATTGGCACAAGTAGTCCCTAATGTTTTTAACTAGCATACCTAACCTCTTAATTCACATTTTAACTCCCTAAAGGCATAAACACATAACATATAAGACACACATAAGCTAAACTTAATTAACTTTCCTTAAGAATGTTATTCCGTTATTGTTTAAAACCTTTTTCATTTTACACAAATTATTATTATGAAGAAGATATTTGACATTTTCTCCCCCTCAAACAATGACCCGTTTTCTATTTAAAGAGCTGTAGTCATTGTTCGAGAAGTCGAATGCCTTTGAAAAAGCATTTTCTGATGAAGCAATGTTATATATTTGAAAAACAAACACCAAAATAAGATTTCTCTTATTTTCACACATAAGCGCACTGACACGTACACTTATGGTAATATAGGAAGCACCAGTTGTGATGCAAAGTAATCACAAGCCTTTGCATGGTCATTGTGGTATATCCTATATCATAACACGGGGTCGATTCTTGGATCGGGCTAGTTTCTAGAGAGAGAAACACTTGAGAGAGAATATTCTAGAGAGAGAAAGTGTTTTCTTTGTAAATGAATTTATGACTAGCTTGCCTCTTCCAAAGTTGGAAGAGGCTATATATAGTACTTACAATATACCGGGTATTTGTACCCGACTTAAAACCGAAAATCGTACTATTAACTATTCAGCTACGAGCTATAATAAACAGTAAAATACACGGGGTGACCGAGTCTTTTTCTAATATCTAACAATCTCCCCCTAAGGGAGGTCACCCCTGAAAATACCAAACTTTAATCACTTCAGTCTTTAGCTCGTAATTAATACGGTTACGTCAATGAACTTTGGATCAGGGTATCAGGAATTAACCTTGATTTACATTGAGCGCTACACCAACTCTATAGACCGTCTATCTCTAACACTTTGTGTACACACACTTTTGGATGCCTAAAACCTATAACCTGTATCTCTTTATATACTAGAGATATCTAGGTTTACAAGAAACATATTAAATACAATAAGGAAACTAAATCTTTTAATCTTTATCTTTATTCTTCGTGAGCATATCTATTTTAGTATCTTTTGATTATCTTTCCATCCTTTGTAGATTTATACTCCACTAGCTTGAAGAATCTCTTTTTTCGATTTAGGTCCTTTTCCTTTAAGTCCTTTTGTTTCATCTTGTTTTGTCTTATCAAATCAAATATAATTACCGACAATCTTTTTTCCCCCCCCCCTAGTTGATAATGACAAAACAAATAAGCAACTAAACTTTCCCCTGAAGTTTAATATACGAATGAAACTTCCCCTTAAACTACCACATGATCTACAAGTTTGCTAATCATAAAATCTTCTTCCCTTTTTTGTCACAGATCAAATAGGAGACTACTTAAGTATGCAACTTATCTTCACAACTAAAAACTACTAGCTCACTCTATATTCAGCCTTCCATAACAAACTCAAATTGCCCATATTACGCACCATAAGAAAAATGAACTTGAGCAGTAGAAAACTTACACTAGCAGTAGCCAGTAGTAACAAAAAGGGGGGCTTAGCAGTAGTAAAGCTTAACCTCAATGTAGCATATAAATGGTTAAACATTTTAACATTAAGCTTCCCTTGAAACCCATATGTTAACCATTTCTTGAATCTTCAGTTCTGTAGGCTCTTTGTAATGATTACTGATGAAGAAAACTAAGTATTACCAATTTGATGTAGAAGTAGAACAACCTAAACTTGTGTCTTATGTCTTGCACTATAATATGATAAGAACTCATAATCTTCTTCTTTGTTTTATGAGTAGACCTCGATCTCTTGATAAATCCGCATGCCTTACATGAGTCACTGACCACGTGATAGTAAATACCTGTGAGTACTACAATGTATCTCCTTACATCAGGTAAAAACTAGTTTTATCAAGTCTTCATCATAAACCGTATATAACCAAACAAGTTATCTCTAAAGTGTTACACTCACTTTAAGATATGATAAAACACAAACCAAATAATTCCACTTCATCTTCAAATAGGTGATAAACAACCTTCTTCGTAACCACATCTTCAATAGATCCAAAATACGAGCCTTTAATTCAGTTAAGAACCAAAATACCTTATGTGTGTGTCACCCATCTGTCCGAAATCTTGTATCCATTATCTAGAAGACAAAATCATTCTTATGTACTGATTTCGGAATGACATTAATAGTATAAACTTTTTCTCGGACACAATAATCCAAACAGTACTTCAAACAGTATTAATCATGGCTCAACAGTATTAACATTGTAATGAATGCCAGTACTACCTTACTTGTTTGAACAGTTAGGAGCTTAAACATCTGATTGAAGCAGCTTTTTAAAATCATTTGAAGACCTATGCTTTCGAACAACTGTATAAACCTTTATGTATACGAACAGTATAGATATCCTTGAGTAAGCAGCATTAAATCTTTTATTGCAGCACCATGTACCAACAGTATACCTCTTTGACCCTAATCTTTCACTTTATACACTTTTCATGCACACCAAGGAATTGAGCCCCATCATAACTGCAACATTACAAACCTTATAACAGTATCTTTATCATGTGTCATTCAAGGAGCGCACTATCCCTCTTTTTCAAAACAACGAATAGTATAAAGCTTCAATGACAGCAGTATCAATTTTCGAGCAGTATATAATCTCACCAATGTTGTTGTTTTAACTTTATAGCCCAACAGTTGTAACATCCTTTTTGCTTTCAATAGCACGCACGTGCATCTCTCAATTCATGATGTACAATTAAAACAAATACGTTTTCTTTTCTTTGAGCACGCTCTGAATATGATACTTAACGCTTAAGCTCAAACAGTAAACCCTACTGTTATAAACATAAACCATACTGTTATATTAAATCCATACACGAATTAGGATTTTGTGCTTCGATTCTCTTCACTCGAAACCCTAATAACCACACCTGCTCTTCATCTTTTGCTGCTGTTGCTGTTGTTATCACGTCAAAACCAACAGCTTACCTGCTATTATATAACCTATTGCTGTGCTAACCAAGAATAATACAAAACTAGCTATATGTAGTCAATTCTTGTACGTGCTTCTTTCAAAAATGATTACCAGATCCAAAGTGAAAAACCTAGACCGAAAATTAGGTTTCATAGATAAAGATTAATCTTCACGGATCATGATCAAGAAGCCTACATAAACTGTAGATTATAGATACAACTTCTGTATCAATCCCATCTCTAAACATCTTTCGTGAAGTGGTGTTTCGTTCAAGGCACGGATCAAACAACCATCGTCCAGGACACACCAAACCCTATTTAATCCACATGATATATAAGCACAGGCAACGCATGATTGAATCGCCTCAAGTCACAACATGCTAGGATTCACAATAAGACCCTAATATCATAAAGATTGATTTTCTGAATTAGGGTTTTGTGTAATCCCTAACTTCATTGAATTCATATAATTTGAATTACTGAAAAAGAAAACCGAATTCGATGCGAAGAAAATCCTTTAATAGTAACAATGATTGAAGATCGTATTGCATACCAATTAAGTACGACGAGGACGATATAAACATCATTATATAATTAAAAAGTCCAAAACCTAAGAAAACTTTTTAACCACAAAACGAATTCTTGAAAAATTAGGGTTTCTAGGATTTCTGTAAAACCTTGTAGATCCTAGATCAAGAGCCACGAGGCTCTGATACTACATGTTGAGTTTAAAGATCTAGGCTTAGTCTAGGATTAACAACATCAATGAACATAAAATTTGTATAGCGAATTAAATACAAGAACAATTGTAGTGTAACAAGGTTTTACCATAACATTCACACAGCCCCATATTCATTTGATCTGTAATTAAACGGTTTTACATCAAATGACTGTAACAGGGATCAAGGAAAACCTTGATATCTTGAGGCTACACCAACTTATAGTCGTAATCATCTCTAACACTTTGTGTTAAACAATTTTCTGGATGCCTAAAACCTATAACATGTATCTCTTTATATAATAGAGATATCGTGGTTACAAGGAAAATAATAAATACAATAAGGAAACATATATCTTTTAATAATCTTTATCTTTTTTCTTCTTGAGCATTAATCTTTTAGTATTTTCTGATTATATTCCATTTTTTTTGTTAGAAACTCCACCAGCTTAAAGAATCTCTTATTGTCAATTTAGGTCCTTTTCCTTTAAGTCCTTCTTGTTTTATTCTTGTTTTGTCTTATCAACTCAAATATAATACCCAACAGTAAATGTTATCGATTTTCAGAAGACATGACATTATTACCTCTTTTTATATTTTTCTCATTTTTTATTTTTTTCTTTGGTTTTATGAATTTTATATTTTTGTATTTTGCTTTTATAAAAAATTTCTAAAAGATGAAAAACTTTTTGGTTTTAATTGTTTTAATATATATACATATGATACAGGATATTTGAATAGGTACCACCACTATTCATCAACTTCATCTGCTAATTATTTCAGAGTCTCTGGCGTAAAACTCCGCATTCCCAGCTTGTTGATAAGAAATTCTATTCTTTCTCTGCCAAGAGCTTTAGTAATCCGCCAGTTGATACTCCGTATTGACAAAGTAAAGTTCGATCACACCATTCTCAACATGTTCCTTGATAAAGTGAAATCTCATATCTATATGCTTCGATCTGGAATGTTAAACGTTGTTGCAGCATAAGGCAATAGCGCTTTTATTATCACAGTTCTTTGGAATTTTATTGAATCCAAAGCCATAGTCAGTAAGCTGTGATCTCATCCAAAGGACTTGAGCACAAAAACCAGACAAAGCAATATATTCAGCTTCCGTACTGTATACCGTACCACTTTTCTGCCTTTTAGACAACCAACTAACAAGTCTATCTTCCAAGAACTGCATACTACCATATGTGCTACAGCGTGTATCTTGACAACCAGCATGATCCGCATCTGTAAATGCTGTTAGAGCAATCAAAGAATCTTTTGAATACCATAGTCCCCGATTAACAGTTCCTCTTAGATACCGAAAGATCCTTTTGACCGCATGTAAGTGCTCTTTGGTAGGCTGAGCCTGATACCGGGCACACATGCATATAACAAATTGTAGGTCAGGTCTACTGGCTGTAAGATAAAGGAGGGTGCCAATCATGCCACGATAGTGTGACGGATCAACAGCTTTTCCTTCTTTATCCTCATCCAGTTTGGATTTCTCCACCATGGGAGTATCCACTGGGTCACAAGAGTCAAAACCGTATTTCTTTAAAGATTCAAGGGCATATTTTGACTGGTTAATAAAGATGCCTTTGGGATTTTAAAAAATCTATAATCCTAAGAAAAATGAGATTTTGCCCATCATTGACATCTTAAATTTTAAACACATGATTTTAGTAAATAGGTCACAAAGTGTTGGAAACACGAAAAGTGTCGGTCACTTCCAAAGTTGTAACAAGTCTTAGCTCGTAGTTAGTATAAGGAT
>BQNB010033912.1:10554-48707 GCA_026074375.1 Tanacetum coccineum
CCTCAAGTGCAAGAGAAGAACTTCGGTCATCTTCAAGATCCGAAGTTATGTAGTCTAGTTAGTCTATTTGTAACATTTGTTACATATAGATCGAGTCCATGTCTTCCAATCTTTAGCAGTGTGTAGATCCAAATGATGTATATATTTGGATGGGTTTATTGTGGTTGGTTAGTATTTTGGGCCTTAAAATACATTAGTGTAGTGGTAGATTGGTTCTAGCTAAGATTAAAACTTGACATCTAGCTTAGTGTCGAAAAATAATGTAAGCGACGCGGTTTATGTGTTTAGGCCATAAAACATAACGGGTTTGGTTGTATCCGAAGAAGGACTCGACATCTAGCTTAGTGTCGGAAAATAATGTAAGCATTGGTATAAGGTTTTCTCTGCCGAAAGGGAGCTTGTTGATTAGTGAAGTAACTCTCAAGTTGGATACTCGAGGAGTGGAGTAGGGCGAAAAGGAGCTTCGTGACCGAACCACTATAAATCATCGTGTCAGTTTGCATTTTCTTTTACCTCTCTCTTTACTTATGTCTTTACATTTATCGCTTTACTTTTACACTTGCATTGTGCTTATGATTGTGTGAATTGTTGTGTATGTTGTGTTTGTCATGGTTGTGTAGCTCCTTGTAGTAAACATAGTGAGTGTGGATATATTGGTAGAATATGCGCTAGTTATTGTAAATCCATTATCGACACTTCTCATATTGCGTCAAACTTAATTGGTAATTTGATACAAATGATCTAGTCTGAAAACCTCTTCTGGAGGTGGTCCCTTAAATAGGGCAGCCCCCTGATGTTCTAGGCGCCCCCCATATAATTATGGGACCGCCGGCAGAGAGTGATGTAATAATTGATACAAAAGATTTAAAGTTTTTAAAAGGAAACGTATCCCCCCCCCCACATTCTACAGTTTCCACAATTGGTATCGGAGCACGTCGCTCTAGTTTTCAAAACAAATGGTTTTTAAAATAGAGTACGATCCATGTATCAAATTACCCATGAAGGGGGATTAAATAAGAAAAATGTTTTGTTGTTTGATTCGAACTAGTTTTGTTATTAAATATACTTTGTATACTAGCTTGAAGGAAAATTTTCTCAAAAGAACTTGCAAGTGCCAACTTATGTTTGTCTAAGTCGTAAGAGTAGAAATGATGTCTAAAATACGAAATTTATGTGCTTGAACAACTTTTTAAAGTCCTATGTTCTACAGATAAGTCACCAAATGATTTTGAACAAAAAACGTGTTTTGAGGTCACTAGTGGTGGTCCCATAAATGTTATAGAGGCCCCTAAATATATCTGGGGGCCGTCACCTTTATGGGGGCCGTCTGTCTGTTTCAGCAGATTTTGGCAAACTTCAAAAAATCATATGAAATGAACTGTAAGTCTGTAGAAGTCGTACCACCCGCCATTTCGAAGATAATTAAGTCTACTTTCATTCAAAAATACTTTTAAGTCTTCATTCTAAACTTAAATAAGTCAGAAATGCAAAATACTACATAATGGTCAAAACTTTGAGTTTCATTTTAACTTAAAACTTGTATTTTACATTTTCTTTTGAGTCGGGCATTTCTAATTGATATATCTTTAAAAATAGTGTATTTTTCCTTTCAAAATATTGATCTTAATTAATCTTTGAAATGGGGAGGAACTATTTTATTTTCAAATCAAATCAAGCTAAGTATACATCGTTATATTTAATACACAAAACAACGACGAATATCCTTATGTGTATGCTAGATGATTATGTGTGTTTACTTTTGTTTCAACTTACTTAATAGATATTAATAAGTAATCATTACTATTTGTAATTGAGCTAATTATATATCTAAACACATGTGCCATGTATGCTATTTGTATGTTATTAGTTTTTGGATTATGCCCAATAGGAATTACGCTAGATTTCTTGCGTTAAGTTGCAAAATTGTTTGTGCATTGCATATAGGCATAGATCACTATATTTACAAGTGTTACATAAACATCTTGTAGATCATTTTGAGTGTAGTAACCCACTTAGGAATGAGAGTTTAATAGTTTGTCAAGTGTGTGGAAAAATAATGTCCTAAGATCATATGTTAAAACCCATCATTAAAATATTTCCAACACATTATCTCTCTTCCAACAAAATGTCTAAATATTTTCATCATCTTGCGTTGTTTGACCTCGGGTTGGTTAAACAAAATAAAAGATTGTATTAATACATTGGTAATTAAGTAAAAGAAAATATTTTTTTAAACTTTGCTTGTGCTTGCATTGTTCTAACACACACACATAATTATATTCTTTTTATAAACGTATAGTATTTTACAAAAGATGTGTGTTGTATAAAAATGGTTAGGAAAATCATTTATATACTCATAAAATGTCAAAAACTATGCATACTATACATATCAACAAATAGTTTTTCGCACAAGCAAAATATATGACAATCTTGAAGTAAGAAATTAACTTGTCATTATTCATCAACCTCACACTTACAACTAGTCTTAGGATTAGTGGAACACACTATGAAAATCTTTATTTGTCTTTTTTTAAAAAGAGTGTTCGTGAGAGTCAAGAAAGATTTCGAATATATATTGATTCATTATTCAAATTATGATTGATATTATTATCGAATCTAATTGACAAGCTTTTGAGTATGGATAAGAAATCGGATTCTTATTTGTCTAGCTTTGAGATTATATCAAAATGTAACAAGATATATTATCTTAAACCTACATACTCAATCACACTCAATTGATATGAAAATAACAACATCCTTTTCTAAGACGATAAGAATATGCATCGGATCATAACTGACACTTGTGTAAATGATGTTATATTGCGTCTACTTGTCCAATAATTGTGTTCCAAATATTTAGCAAATATATGCATAAAATACACAATGAAGTAGGATCGACGACTTGAATGTTTTGTCCAAAATATTCAAGTAATTTACCTTGCAATGCAATTGGTAAAGTCGTGATCTCCGAAAATCCAAACATGAGTAAATGCACAACATATGTAACTTTGCTCAAACAATTCAAAAGCACAACTCAAAACTCAAATTATCATCTCATCAAAACTTTCTCTTACTTTACCAAATAAGGATAATATTTCTTCTTCACCACATGAGAACCATTTAACCATCTAAGGTTAGGACTAAGAAGAATTGAACATATTCCACAAACCATTATCTTGCTTTCTTTCAATAAGTGATCGTAAGAGGATTTCAAATATGAAGATGATTATTATTCAAACGATAATCAATCTCATCATTCAATCTAATTACAAAATTAGAATATCAACATGAACATGAAATCGAGACTAGGATTTATCTAGATCACGGAAATATCAATCAAATGACCATAGATATTTTTCCGTGTCTACATGTTTAACCATCATCATTTATTACATGAAATCACAAAGTCGATTGCAATACAACAAGACTAGTCATCAAATTGCAATTCACACTTGCAATGAAGATGTTTCATTGAGTGATTATACATGCTAAACTTAACACACTCCAAGTAAGATTGACGACTTATGAATTTCCATCGGGAAAATCATAAGTACTCCAACTTGATAAGCAAGACTTGGATTTCATTTTTGAAAACTCAAACCGAGAACCCTTATAACTTACTCCCTCCGTCCCAATTTATTTGTCCAGTTTTAACTGTCTGAGTCTTTTTTGTCAACTTTGACCTTAAATTATTTTTGTTTGTTTTATTTAATATTTGATGAAAAATATATGAATGGATTGAGTCTTGAATGTATTTTTCATTGGAATAATTTTCATCAAATATTATATAACACAAACAAAAATATTTAAGGTCAAAATTGACAAAAAAAGACTCAGACAGTTAAAACTGGACAAATAAATTAGGACGGAGGGAGTAAGTTATAAGGGTTCTCGGTTTGAGTTTTTAGAAACGATATCCAAGTCTTGCTTATCAAGTTGGAGTACTTATGAGTTTCCCGATAGAAATTCATAAGTTGTCAATCCTACTTGGAGTGTCTTCATAAGTACGATAAACTTTATTTAGGCCTCTCATTGAGTACAAGAGGAAGTTTGGGCTTTATGATCAACCAACCTGTTGTTCGTGATTACAAATGCATGAATGGTAAGTTATTCAAAAAGTACAGTTTATTTATAGTAGTTTTTCCAAAAGTAAACCTCAGTTTAGCACTTTTGGTTTAAAAGTTGTGAAAAGATCCCTACCATTTTCTAACAAGGATCTTAATGGTGAAACAGTTACACACATTGTTGTTATAAAAGAAGAGGTGGGAGATCAAGACATGTAAGGAAGTCCAACTAAAAAAACAGAAGACTAGAAAGACTTATGACTGTATTATGCAGATCTTTGTTTTGCAGCGAGGTCATGGAGTTTGACTTCACCAATCAACTCATCATCATTTACTTTTGATAACTAATGTAATGAATGCTATTTTTATAATACAGATTTTGTAACATCTTTCTTGTGCTCGTTAGCTTTTGCAGCTAATGAGAGCAGCACAAATGTTATTGAATGTTATGTTATATTAGTGAATGATATATATGTTTTATTAGAGTTGAATTTCCGTTTTGAAACCGAATGTTGCACCAAATGACTATATATGCTTTTTTTTCTTGGGCTCGTATAACACATGACAAATGCAGACAAATCTATTCACTTTAAAACATAAATATTAAGGTTATTTACCTCAATAGATCTTGTGTTTGTTTCTTTGTAGAAATAATAATGATTAACTAAAGTTTAGTTGCATCTATGTTAGACTTTTAAGCAAGAGATTAACAAGAGGAAGATGTTTAAATCTAATGCCATAGGGCGGATCTACCTAAACCAAAGATGAATTTAGGACGAAGGATCCATCAATCCGTGGAGGTGCCAAATTTGGGCAAGGATCATTTTTCCATTATTTGGGAGATGGTTTTGATATTAGGTTATTAAGAGAAACTTATATACTTCCTCCGTCCCAATTTATGTGTCCAGTTTTGACTTTTTGAGTCTTTCTTTGTCAACTTTGATCTTAAATTATTTTTGTTTGTGTTATTTAATATTTGATGAAAAATATATGAATGTATTGAGTTTTGAATGTATTTTTCATTGGAATATTTTTCATCAAATATTATATAACACAAACAAAAATATTTAAGGTCAAAGTTGACAAAGTAAGACTCAAAAAGTCAAAACGGAACAAATAAATTGGGACGGAGGAAGTATATAAGTTTATTTTAATAACCTAATATCAAAACCATCTCCCAAATAATGGAAAAATGATCCTTGCCCAGATTTGGCACTTCCACGGATCGATGGATCATTCGTCCTAAATTCATCTTTGGTTTAGGTAGATCCGCACTATGGCATTAGATTTAAACATCTTCCACTTGTCAATCTCTTGCTTAAAAGTCTAACATAGATGTAACTAAACTTTAGTTAATCATCATTATTTCTACAAAGAAACAAACACAAGATCCATTTAGGTAAATAACCTTAATTGGATTTCTTTCATAAAAGACATGCAAAGGTGCATTCTTTGAACACTCTTAATATAGAGCATTACACATTGTCACTTTTAAGCATACTCCTGGGTCTTAGATGACTCATTTTTTCTTATGCAACAAAACTTGCATGTCTTCATTAAACCTTAGGAATTCAATTCTTAATTAGGATTATGTGAACCGAATTAAAGTAAGTTAGTTGAGTATAGTAGGCCTTTTATGAAATGACAATACAAAATTTTATCTTTGCTACACTTCTTAGGCAAATATAGAATTCTATTGTCTAACATGAGATGACTACTGAGAATCTATTACATAGAAATTCAATATGACCTAACGGTTGTATGAATTGCATTTCCAAGAGTGAAGTTGGGCTCGTGGTATACCTATAAAAATGTCGTGTTTTAGCTGAATTAAGCCACCGCTAGTGATAGTCTCATATTCATTTCTCTAATTTGTTTTTATAAGGATCTTCTTAATTATGCTAATCATAGTACTACTTCGAAGATTTTTATTTACATTTAGGAGGCACCTAAGAAGTAGAAATTAGTTTCCCTTAGTAAATCTAGACTACTGCAATTTACATATGTGCTTTGAAATTTTCAAGATGATACGTGCTCCCACGTAATGCAATTATACGGATTTCATGTTTGCCTTGATGGCTCAACTGTGTTATAATGCTTAGCTATTGATGCTTGTTTGTTAGTAAATGCATTTCCTTTTTCTAGCAATTTTGATAAAATATCTCTTAGTTTATCTAAATAACACATGCTCCTAAGTGCTAAATGCTAACATGTTTTACATAATGATTTCATTTAAAATTATCACATTTTGTATGCATCATTTTACATGACTTACGTGTTAATTATGCACCTACACTATGTTAGTTTAATGTATGACAATTTATATTTAAATGTCATATAGTCTTACACATTAATCTTGTTGATTATTGTGTAGATGCATGCTTAGATAAACTTACATGCTTAAATCTATATATCTTATGCATCTAGGTATATATCTTCTCACACTAGAATATTTTTCTTCGCGTCTGTGTCACAAATGTAAAAAGCCAAAAGAGTCATAAAACGGTTTTATATCTCCTAGAGTCTTCACTCACACATTCTCTTAACCATCATCTTGCTTTCTTCCGAATAATCCACTCTTTCGTCAAGAAAAAGTTAGATAGAAATCTAACACTCCTACTAGTAGGTTTAACAACTTAAATATTTCATCTGAAATATTCAAGTATCTTTAACTTGTGATCGCAGACGTTAAAAGTCATATCCGAAAATCCTTATTCAAGACTTTTAACAACATAAGTTAAAACAAAACATCCTTTTCTCTTCGACGAAAACACTCATTCTCTTCGAAGAAACATTCTTTCTCTTCGACAAAAAATTCTTTTCTCTTAGACGAAAACATTCTTTCTCTTCGACGAAACATTCTCTCTTCAACGAAAATATCCTTTCTCTCTGATGAAAACATTTTTTTTGACGAAAACATTATCTCTCTTCGACGAAAACACTTTTTGTTTTTCGATCACACCTCTTCCTTCTCACTCAACCACGCCTCTTCAACCATGGAGATGGCTAATCTCCTTCCTTCGCTATTTCCGCTACCACCTTTAAGACAACCGTATACCTCGTCATGTGATTGTTCTATGAACATTCACAATGCTCAGGAAGAGCTACATAACTTTTTGAGTATAGTTTATCGTACGCTAACCAACATCCGTCTTGACATTGTCAAGCTTGTCGCCTCTATCTTCGTTTGTTTTCTTTATTATTATTATTATTATTATTATTATTATTATTATTATTTTTCGCGTACGAAACACATCGAAGATACATCACCATTTCTTTCGGGACAATGTCCAAAAGAAAATATCTCCATCGAAAAGGTTGCGTCTAAAGATAACATCGCCGATAATTCTTTCTTTACCCTCAAGCATGAATCGTTAAATTATCTTTGTCAAGGTTTAGGAATGATGGAACACATTCCACAAATTGTTCTCTTCTTTTCTTCTAGTTTCGATTCTAGTCCGTGTTCCATTCCGTGTCGTGACAACTTAACTACTTCATCCGAAGTACTTTAAGTATTTTTAATTAGCGAAATGCAAATTAAAATGTCACTCTTTTCGAAAAATTCATCAATTTCCCCAAACATCCCTCATGTTGGCGGTCCGGCGGCCCCCAGATCTATTCTGGCGGCCCCAGATATATCTGGGACCGCCGGCAGCAGCTTGTAATACCATTCATTTTTTTTATTATTCCATAATGATAAGTGTAGAATACACATATCCGTTTATACCTAAAATAACCCAATTAAACCTAAAACAGACCAAAAATAGCAAAAATATGCTTGTATTTATGTTTTGTGTGTGCAGGTACGGATGTATCAAAGATCACAAGAAAACAGTCAAAAACGGGCAAGCACGGACACGAGAATCAGAAGAGTACAAAAAGAAGCCAAAGAATCAAAGCCGAAGCCAGGAAAAGACAAGCCCTCAGTCAAAGTGGTCAAAACATGGTCAACAGAAGTCAACTACAAGAAGACAAAACCTAAAATGATCCAAATAAGTCCTTTACTTTTCATAAGTTACAAAAATAGTCCCTAGGCCTTATTTGGCCTGAAAAGCCCTAAATCTTTAAGTCCTCTGTTACTATTAAAATTCCTCCTATACCTCTCCTAACTTAATTATTTCATCCAAAATATTTAAGTAATTTGCTAAATGCAAATGTCACTCCCTCGTTAAACTTTTCACTTTCTAAAAAGTGAAGAACATAAAGAAGATATTCAATCTTCAGGGTGTTGAGTTACATATTGTTGAGTCTCTCATTAGTCTTCACCTGAAAGAACCTACCTCAGTTTCACATCCACTTTGTTTCCTCAACATTGTCAACACAACAAAACACCAAAACAACCTTTTAACTCCAATCATCCATTTTTTTCTCTCGGATCATATGCACAACAATTGTTAGTCAAATAGAATACAATCTTTTCTATTAACTCTCGTCAAACACGTTCCTTTTTATTATCGCTCAATCTTTTCCCACATTTTCGGCTCTATGAATCATTTCATTCACATCCCAGAGCACATCGTCTCCATCCTCATCTTATTTTTCTTTTTAAACCTTTAAAGTTATATATATATAAAATAGATTATAATATTTTTGACAATATTTTTCCAAATAGTTAAGTGTCATTCGCTACTTTTATAAGGTCATTCTCATAATATTTTTGGTCAATTCATACACTAATCCCATTCTTGTTTATATAAAAGTCTGTCTAATAATCTCCGTAAACATACGACTTCTTGAGTTTTTTTAATTATATCATTTAGATAGTTTGTTTTTAAAATAATGTTTTGGCAATGTGGTCCAGCTTCTAACTTGTTTATAAGTGTCATACTCTAGAATAATAAAACCTAGAAGTGCATGCTATTCCCCGCTAATGGTTTTGCTATTAGGTAATATGTGCACTTGTACTACTAACTTTTGTTGTAGCACAACATATCTTGATTCCTTATTCCACAAACAAAGGGGAGCATACACCGAGGGGAGCACTTGCAAGCGCTTCTAACTCATTTACATTGCATGTAACTTCTTGAGCATCGATGATAATTAACTGATATCAGGGATCCGTTAGAATCAATATACAAGGAATGATATTAATCATGGGGACGCAATGAGCAGGGGAGCTAGGGAGATATTGTGGGTAAATAACATGAGTTGGGTAAACTAAGATGATAGAAGACTCACTGGATGGTACATCTCACCTTTATAGGAATAGGATTGGAGATTGTCAATACAATGAAGGGCTCATTCATACTCCAAATACTTCACATCCTCTACTTCAAAATCACCCTCAACCTTAAGGTCCTCTTCTCATACCTTCAAATTATATACTTGAAGTACCTAACTTCTTTTCAAGCCTTCTCCTCATCTATCATGACCCCTCTAAATTAATCCAAACATAACTTTCTTCAACCTATACATACCTTCTTCATATTCCTCCAACCTACATACTTGCAGCACCTACCTTTATCCTCATTCCCCATCCTATACACTCAAGGTAAAAAAAGTGGTTTAATGTAAAGTAGGTAAAGTAACCTACCTTCTTCTCTTGCCTACTTCTCACCTTTCATGACCTTTTCTAAACTATCTAAAGAAACACACAATCACCTTCACCTTTATTTATCAATTCTTCTCCTCATACCTCAAACCTATATACTCAGAGCACCTACCTTCTTCTCATATGCTCCAACCATTATCCCATAATACCTTTTTGCTTCGACAAAAGGTGGAGAAGGGAGTGTAAACGAGTAACTTTTAAACTTTACTATGTGTTATAGTTTACATAGTTTGTCATCATCAAAAAGGGGGAGATTGTTAGTGCAAATATTATGATATTTAATCTGTATGATCTCTTTATGTTTTGATGATGACAAACAAGTGACTTGTAATACGTAACGTAAAGTGCGCTAGTTACTCGTAATCATAAATCATCAATGCATACATGCATCTACATCTCACGACGTCTCAAGTCTACATCAATACATCTCTCGACGTCACAAGTCTACATCAACACCGACATTTGTTTGCACCCGACGTAAATCACATAAGGTATGTACAAACAATATTAAACTTGTAGGATGATCAAAGAGATAAGTTTTTGTCTTAAACATTACATTTTTATAAATGTAACAAAACAATTTCTTAAAAATTAATTAAACAAATTATTTTTGAATTATAAAGAAATGTTTTATGTAGTAATTATTTCAAAATTCAAATCTAGCCATTTCCCCCCCAAAACAAGTGTCACTTTCACCAGACAAGTTTGTCACCACAAAAAGACAAAAATAGGAGCGTCTGTCAGGGCGGTCCCTTAAATAGGCCGGCGGCCCCCTTAAATATCCGGCAGCCCCCTTAAATATCCGGCGGCCCCCTAATATATCTGGGACCGTCGTTTCCTGACAGGCTGTTTTTTAGCTCTTATAAATAGTGGGTCACCTCCAATTATTTTCACAACCCTTTTGCACGAATTTCTTTTAGTTCTTTCTCTCTTTAGATCTCACTAAATCTCTCTAAACCTTTGATCATTTAACTTGTTTAATCTTGTTTAAATGTGATCCAATCTTCTATCCTTTCCTTCTTCCCTCAAGTGCAAGAAAAGAACTTTCGTCATCGTCAAGATACGAAGTTATGTAGTCTAGTTTGTTCATTTGTAACATTTGTTACATATAGATCGAGTCATTCTTTCCAATCTTTATAGTGTGTAGATCTAAATGGTTGTATCATTCAGAAAGGGTTAATTGTGGGTTAGTTAGTATTTGGTTGGGCCTAAAAATACATATAGGGGTGTGAATTCGGGGGTATATTGGTTCTGGAGGGTGGTTCAGAGCTACAAGATTGGTAGTGGGTGGGGGGGGGGAGCGTCGAGCATGGTTCTTAGCTTAGGATGACGGAAAAATAAAGGAAGCTGGCGCAGTTTTATGGTTGTTTACAGGGAGGGGTGTCGGGTGGTTACCAAAAAAAACGACAAGTTTTGTAGTAAGTATGAGGATCACATAAAGGGGAAAGGAAAGGTGTTTAAAGATACCTCACTATACGAATAATATCAACAGGTTACAAGAGAGTTGCGCGACAATGTCACCCCTTAAGCACAGATAGCATCGAGTTAACTTCTGATACTCGGTCGCACTTAGCAAGTTAAACGCCGTTCACAATTTATATGTAGCCCAGAGCAATAACAACAGAAGCATTGGCTACTATTTTTGGCACGTATAACACTCCATACTCCCAGCGCCGTCGCATACATTCAATTAGTTCAGCTGTGATCTAGCTCAACAAACTGCTCGAGATCCTACTCATGCGGTTCAGCGAGAGAACCATATGCGTACGCATTTGCGCACGTGGAATGTGAGAGTGTTAAGCCCAAAAATACGGGAAGCGCGAGAGCGCGACGCGAAGCGAACCGCGTTCTGAATTGAGAGCGAGCGAGCGCGTGTGTGTGAGGGGAGTGATGGGCCGGGAGGGAGCGGGAGGCGACTAGCAATAGAGAAACAACGACGTGCGTGAAGCTAACAGTGAGCTGAGCTACCCTCTACTAGAGACAGTACTATTCCGTGTATATCTCTAGTATTAGAGAGACAGTCTCGTCTAACTCTTAGCATTCTATTCTATCTGATACCTCTCTATATCTATCTCACTACGATACATTCTTACACATTTATATCGCATTTACTTTTACACTTGAGCATTTGATGAACTTAAAGATTGTGTGCATTGTTAGTATCACAACGCAACATCCAATCTAAGACTACAATCGAACACAAATATCTGATATGTATAGAAATATGGCACTTTTATGAGTAGTGGAACTTGAGGCGCTCTTTGTAGTGAGGGAGGATCTTTCTACTGTAAATGACGACAGATATGAGATGCGACGTATATTTCAAGAAAAGTCCAATTATCAGATCGGAAGACACAACAGACGGACAAATCTAACATTCGCTTCAAGCAATTGACGTACAACAGACGTAACATTGGGATTGTGATGCACAAAATGCATGCATACACCAGTTCCAAGTGCTCGCTGACGCTTCTATCGAGTTATAGTTCGGTCTCACCTTCTAATCCCGAGTACATGAGTCGGCCGTTTACACGCCTCAACGCCAGCCACGATCATACTATCTAGGCGGCAAAGTCCCTCTCATACATATAGATATGGAGACCGCCGGCAAGAAAGAGTGTCACTAAAGTAATACAAAATGTAACGTCATTGGTAACATAAGTCTTATAGCGGTAGGAGAGGATTATGTGAGCAAGGACAACGACATCAGCTGACTCAGCCCTCTTCGTAATGCTTAGTATGTTGACATGACTTCGACAGCAACTTGCACTACAAAGACACTCATTCGTCACATCACTAGGCAACACTCTTGAGGAGCTTGTATAAGACTAACTAGGACGCTATCTACTACTTCAAATCCACTCATCTTCTCACATACTCTACTTTGCGACATATAGATATGAGTAACTAGCGCGAATTAGCGTAGAAGAACTACTTAGTTTTCACCTTCCTCACCGTAAGAAGAACGATCTAAGATGTGCATCAAAATCGAATACAGCAACAAGTCGTGTGTTAGCAACACGGGTAGTTCATAGTGTCACACATACACATTAGACACAAGTCAGATAAGTGAGGTCTATATGAGATATGTGCTCGAATCACGTTAGAAGATCTGTAGGATTCAAAGCTGACGGAGTTATCATAGGTTGAACATCTGTCGAGCGGGTTCTATGTTTTTGATGTCTTCTCTTGTGCAGTGGGGGATGGGGTTATATGGGGGAGCTGGATGGTTTTATTGAGAATAAAGGGGAATAAAGGTTGTTGTGGGTCTATTAGAGAAATTAGAGGGGGTGATGGTTCAAGAGTGGTGTGTGAGTCAATGTTTCTATACTTACACAACACACAGAGGTTCTATTGTGGTATGTGAGAGAGTCTTATGAGAGAGTAGGTAGGGCAATGGACTAAGGAGTGTAGTAGGCGAGAGAAGTATGGATATGTATTGATGTTTGCAGAAGAGGGAAGATTGACTGTAGTGGGAGAGTGTAGCGGTGTGGGTTATACTATCTTATGATCTGTAGTGACTTTGAGCGCCAAAACAGAGGATGTGAGTGTGGTCAAGAGATTTGTCTGTGTTGCGGGTCAACTGTCGTTGTTATTTTCTAAATCGATTTTTTTTATATAGGTCGTACTCTTATTTCTGATCTCAAGATGCTATAATGATTGAGCTCTGTCACTGATCGACCCACTCTTAGTAAGAAAGGAACAACACTTCTATTGGATAAGCATTTCTAGTTCTTGGTTCTTCACATGCTATACGTATGTATATAGAGTATTCAGTTCAATAGTATTGTCTGCATGTCTATCCGAATTATACAATGTTTCATGCATCAGTACGCATGATATATAGACATGTCTGTCAGGACACATATTACTCTGTAATCCTATTCTCACATTAACAGCACTAACTTACTAAATAACGGGATACCGATAGCTTGTCAGGCTCGGAAAGTAGAAGAGTGAGGTATAGAAAGGTATATTTATTAATCAAAAGAGGGAGATTAAAGATGAGAAAACACACGAGTCTGATAAGTGTATGACTAGGTGGTGGACATTAGTTCACTTAGAGTATGCGATTACAAAGATGAAAGTAGCCTATCTCCTCTATATATACATGTGCTAGGACACAGAAGGGTACTAATATGAGGCGTGAAGCACCCTACAGAGGGATGACCTATGTCTTTAGATCATGTGGCCGGGCTTGGCTTTTGGTTGGGCCGTTTGGCCCGTAACACATACAGATTAGAATTAAAACCTCTAGGCCGTGGTTTTGCCGACTAGCCTATTACATGTTATACAAAGTTCCTAAAACGTAAAGACCCGTCATATTTCATAATAATTTTAATACTTCACACACTTAGCAGTTCGACTTATAATTCTTAAGGCAAACTAATCTCCCCCGTAAGAGTAAAGTTATTGTTAACTTATACCTGAAATGTGAGATCATTAATCTCGTTGTTCTTTAAGCCTCCTTCAGCTATGTCCTTTGATCTGAAGCTTTGTGCTTATAATGACTTCGGTATCTTCATGCTATTCTGTTGAACTCGTTAGCTATCTCATAAGATGACACTTTACGAATGTCTGTCGACTTTGTGCTCTATATTTTCAATTATGCATTAAATCTTTGCGTGTTGTGTACTATAGACTTCTTAGTTTCTCTTAGCGACTCTTGTTTCTTTGGACGACATGCTCATACTTGCATCATCTTAAAGCTATAGTCACCTTACTGTTGAATGTTATCTTGTCTTTGAGGAACGGTATCTAATTATTAGAGTATGAGGAAGGTCTTGTTACGATATACGAATATACCAGCTTATCAAGAGTCTAGTCATATTGTATCTTGATTCTGCAAGTTAATGATATTTTTGATCGACGCTTCTAAACTAATCAGCCCTGCGGTGGAACTGAATATTATACAGTGCATGATCGTAAGGTACTTACGCCTCTTCTAGGCTACTGAAATAGTCGTACATAATTCTGCACACATGTCTTCAAAGATGTAGTAGTATCTTGCTCTATCAATTCGTTAACACTGATGAGCAGAATCTTGCTCATGCGTATGTCATTTAATCTCTAGGATGAGATCAATCGAAGATGTTGGTAAAATGCGGTATGATAATAGTGCCTAGCTCTCAGGTCTCCGTAAGGATTATACCTGATTATATGGATTTCTTTAACATATAAGATTTATTCTACTTGGTATTCAGGGTTTTCATTTCGCTGTCTCAGATCAGAAGCCTGATAGGAAAAACATCCGTTGCTCAGGTTCACAGCTTCAAAGGTGTTCTAAGTGCTCGCTCGTAGGTACGAATTAATGATGCTTTATAATGACATCGAGTACACGTCCGCTTTGGACGCATTAGGGGACTATGTTCATTCTACATATTTCCGTAATCTATGTGTAGAATGATGTAAAGGGATGAGGTTCTCAGCCTGGTGAAATTACACTTTGAAAAACTCGTAAGGATCGAGATGTCTCACGAAAAAAAACTATACTCTGGCATAATCACTAGTATTACGGGTGGATTAAGATATTTTAGCCGATTACACGCCTTTCAGAGAGCGAGGATCTGAGCTTACCCTAATAGCTACTTCCATTCAGGCCAAAATATGTATGCGTCACTCGTCATTGTTTCATTCAGATTGGCTTAAGTTTCGTCGGGTAGAACATCCGAGTGGGATGCTCATAGTTGCTTAGGATAGGAATACGGCTTAATCTTAGAAGGTGCGCTGTTTAACATAAGGACGATGCAGATTGCATTCACATTCACCTAGATGTTTGTCTCTCGCTAGACTTGAAATTCTATAACAATATAGATGAGGACTTCCCTGTGTCACAAATCTGGGAAGTTATGATTGATTCTGTGCTACAGTAGATGAGAAGTTTTTGTCCGTTTTTGGACGGTGAAGCCGGACGAATTAGCGCGGCGTGAATGTGCCCATGGTTCTAGTCAATATAGACTGTTTGATGTTGCGCATACTGGAACTGTATTTACCAAGTCGTCATACTGGGCTTAGATATGTGATTTAATTACTATACTACAACATAAGAAGTAATTGCTCTGATACGAAACACACTGGTTCCATATGCATTGGCATGTAATTGTTAATGTTTTACTGTTGTACGTGACTAGTCATAGATAAATAATGCGTCCGTAGCTTTCAATTTGATACGGCGTAACTACATCTTATGTTCATGAATGGTTGATATGACATCGTCTCACGAACAATCGCTAAGGCACGGCGCGTGTTGAGTATAATGCGTATATTATGTACTATTTGCAATGAGTCCTATATTTTAGCTGACTTAATGATCTTGATCAGGTCTCGTCACTGTATGCTCGTAGACTATACAGAATTGTTCAGGTGCTATGCCGAATCTCAGATATGCTCTCCTGTCACCTGACGACGCCGCGAGCTGACGCTCTTTGGGGGGGGGGGGCGGCGGGGGGGGGGGGGGGTTCTCAATATAGTCCATGAACTGTATAAATTATGGACGGGATTGGTGCTCTGTAAGTCCAGATTGATACACCCCTATGGTTCGGTTCGAGAGTATATAGAAATAGCACTGTGGACGTAACGAACCTTCTCTCAAGGAGTAAGACTCTTCCTACATCTCCGTTTCCAGTAGAGTCATAGACAAGTTAATCTAGTTATAGTAGTAGACTATACTTTCGTTTTTGAGTGCTGGAATCCAGGTGGTGGTTTGATATCATTGCATCTCCATTTTCTCGGTCACAGAATGTCTTGTTCATCATATACTAGAATTCAACTTTGTGATTCAGTACTAATATTCAATATTATTGACTTTGATGTTACGCATGTAATACATTAGCTGGACCGCTATTTGTCAATTTTGAAGGATTTCTTATCTTTCTTCCATATATTGACTCTTTTTATTCTTTTCTTATTTGAGATTAGAGTTCTTCATATATTACGTATGAATTTATTATGTCATATTATATGATGTCTATCTTTTTTTTTTAATTAAATAATCCTTGTAGGACATAGACTTATAAATGCAAATTCTTCAGATCCGTTTATATTTGCAAGTAGGGGATGAGAGCATAGGTCGACACTATATTGACAAAGTTAAGGTGTCTGCCAATCTAACCACACAATGTCTTATAGTTGTTTTCACTCGTGTCTCGTTCTTATATCCCCATAGATGTTTGTTCTTAATACTTGTGGCCGTCTTTAGTCGTGCCGTAGATAGTGTCAGTGGTGTAATTGTAAACACACCACAATGTTTATCTTGGTACAATGAGATTTTAATATATAGGATAGAATTGTGATTTGAAAACTAATATCCTATAGTGGGGACAAATAAAGGCACATTAAATCAATTACAAGAAAAAGCTAAAAACTGATAATGTAAACGTAAAAATCTGTTGATAAACTAATGACTGGCAGACCCAACCAATAGAAAGGCATAGCGGTCGAAGATTAATGACCTCAAAACGTGTAGTTTCAAACAATTCTAGGAAGCATAAACAGCAGCATATGTAGAGTCAAAGTACTATTTAGCATTTGTTATTTGGGGATTCGATTGCGGCAGCAATAAAATGTAAATTTTACAAATCTAGCTTTTGATTTTGACTTTAATTTATATTCTGATTTACGTTTGCCGGAGTGTCGAATCATGGCGTCTCAATAGAAGTTTAGTACATTGGAGCACTACTTTAGTCACGCAATATAGGATTGAAATTAACACTAATATCTCAAATTAGGTACTACTGGAGATACAAATGCCTTAGATCGTTGGCTTTTCCATGTAGCATGTATGATTACTACTTAAGATTTAAACGTCTCAATCTTAGATCACATAGTTACTATATCTTACTGACAGGATTTTTTTTTATTTTTTTTTTTTATCTTAAAATATAATTACTTATGAGCTGATAAATAATTGCTAATATGAATAATACCGTTATACATTCTTACAATCTTATATAATGTCAGTATATATATTATCTTATAAGTCTAGACTCTACTGGAATCTAATGTCTACTAAGTTAATAATTTCTTTTATAGCTATATCAATTTATTTGAGGAAATCACCTAGACCAGACACTCGATAGTTACGAGTACCTTCAATAAGATTAATATCTGAAGTAGCCGTCCGTGAGGACCCTCGGGCTATTTGATTTTTATTAGTGTGGTGTGGAGAATCTAGTGCTCTAGGGTTCACTTTGATGCCTGTTTTAGTGTGTTAATGTGAGGTTCTGGATCATAGTCCATCGATTCGATCTCTACTGTTTGATGCTTATCTATTTGCAATTATCTTTTCGATGGTTCAGAGTAGTCAGACTTTTTCTAGAATCTCTATTTTAATACCATCAATCTTATAAATATCAACTTAATTACAAAATAAGCTAACTTTTTAGGTAAAGCTATACTATATATCGTCTCAAATATCTTCAATATGACACTTAGTAATAATTCTATCTTTATGATACTGTCTATACATTCTCAGTATATATTAGATCTTAATAACTACTACTTTTTATTGGATCTTTTCACTCTTAAACTTTAATGTCGACATATATAATTGTTTAAATATATAATTATAACTACTAAATCTTTTTTTTTTTTTTTTTTTTTTTAAGATTTAGCAAACTAAATTGTGCTATATATCTCTATCCTATTATTAATCCTTAATATATGCAAGTGAGACAAAAAGTAAAGCAAAAACAACAATCCCCTTGAATAAGTTGGAAAAAAATCAAATTAAACATCATTGAGTATGTAAAAAATCAAGACAGGTAATGTGTCAAAATGGACCAAAGTAAGCACTTTAGAGCTTTAATTTTTTAAGCAAGGAATGGATCCAATTATTATTTTTTCTTTTATTTTTTTTTATAAAGGTCATATTAGCTTATATCACACTACAACCTAACGCCATATAAGCTATCTAAGTTTATGTATAGGTCACTCTTTGAAAAGTATGGGAGTATTGAACTTCATATTAAAGCAAAGATTTACAGGTGCACATTAGTCTAATGGAAAGGTTGCATTAAGTTACTCTAGTATTCTAGGGGTAGTATAAGATCGGGGCTGTATAGAAAAGACAAAGTGCTAATTTGTAAGCGAGGACTATAAAAACAGAGTATAATAATAAAGCACTCTCTACAAAATGAACCCTAACTGTCTCTGTGGACAAACATGCTAGATTGAACTATACACAGCCTGAGTCCTCAACATTTGAAAAGCTCACTTCCTACTCCTAACACTACTGGATAGACAGACTTGGAGTATGACCAAGTTCTTCTAAGCGCTTTTTTAACATTTGTTAATTGAAATCTATAGCTTTTGATCTGTAGATTATTATTTTTAGCTGATGTGTCTCTATATGTACTTCACTACTCATATGATTCACCTTTTTTTACTCATATATTTGATACTGTAATGATAATGTTAATACCTAGTGGTTAGTTTCTCAGTATCTTTTTTATTTCTCTATCCTTAATAAGACTTTAACGACTTTACTTCTATATAATAAAATGGCACTAGATCCAAGAGTCAAATAGAGCAATAAATTCAGCTAGGCTAATGACATATTTAAGAGTACAAGAGCTTATGAAGTTGAGTTTAAGATAACTCAGACTTAAGCATTTAGTTAGCACAAGCTTGCTAAAAGAGGGGCGTAAATTACACACATCAAACACCTAAAAAACCCTAAGATCATATAACTTTTAATATGAATTGAATTTAGTTTAAAGAGCCAAATATCCTTTGACAGGCACTAACTCAAGTTCGTGCTGTCATAAACCCAAACACCCCTTTTAAATAATCCAGAACTTAATAACTAGCTTATGAAAATTTAGATTCACGGCTCAAACAATACCAGATTTGACTAATAGACATCATGATCCATAAGACCTCTAGCATTAGATCCGGTTTCGGTTCGTGTCCGGGTCGTTTGTGAGCAACTCAAGGCGGTTTTACCTAGATTCCATCATTTCATATAATCATATTTATAATCATCATCATTATATCTTCATAAATTACTATATCTAGCTATACAACAACACAATTGCTAATCGATGCCATATTTATTTTTGGAGTATCTGGGTATTTCTTGTCGGCACTGATGAATGGGGCAAGACGATATCTGTAATACAATTGCAATTTTTTTTATACTTTATATAAAT
Source organism: Tanacetum coccineum (assembly GCA_026074375.1). NCBI lineage: Eukaryota > Viridiplantae > Streptophyta > Magnoliopsida > Asterales > Asteraceae > Tanacetum > Tanacetum coccineum. The sequence goes on from BQNB010033912.1 coordinate 30,321, forward strand.
AACCTAATTCTAATGTATCATAAACTACCAATACTTATCTTTATATCTCTGATTCATAGATATATAATTTAAGCACATTATCTATCATCCAATATTTATTTTAAGTATTTCAACAGCTCACTATATTCTTATTATTCTCTAAACATCTCTTTCTTATGCTACCAAGTAGCAGAAATAGCTTTACATAAGATACAGCAATTTAAAAGCTTTAAAAAGGAAAAATAAGAAAACTTACACAGCATTATAGCTTAAACAAAGGCTATAATAACTGCTCAAGGAGCTAATCAACAAGCTCGCACTTATCTAAGAAAAGCTGGTAAGGTCTAGGAAGCCCATCTAATTCTGTCTTCCCATTCAAAAAATAAGCTGTAGGTTAAAATTGATAATAGTGATGAAGGGATAGAAATGGCTTATCTAGTGTGTCTACATTTCAAACATCTCGAGTATGTATGTAATGTCTTTGTAATCTATAAGGGCAGAAGTCTTCGAGTTGCCGGGTTATAACAACGCTAGGATTGCCTAAGGAGTGTACCTATGCATTTTTTGCATCGAATGTAGCTTAAAAGGACATTATTTTTTTAATGAGGAGCTTATGATGCCTTACTCAAATCATAGAGTGTCGCTTATTCTCAATTGACCGGATATCTTAAGCGAAGCTTTGACCTTGCAACATTATACTCGACAAGGCTCTAAGCTCTAGCGATGAGATAAGATTACAACTGAATTTATATTAAAATGATCTATCAACGGTTGTACCACTGTAGTTCGAGTACTCTATTCTGTTGAAGGAAAAGAGTGATCGGCGATAACTCCTGACGATTCGAAAATTAAATGCCTAAAGCTTAGTTGGCTATAAACCGTACCAAGCTGAAGAACCCTAAATCGAAGCTATCTGCCATCTAATCTTGCTTAAAAGATCAGATCCTAGTGAGTAAGAGGTCTAATCCTGTACATAATATAGCATACAGAGGCAGAAGGAGCTTTGTTAGGCACCTTTAGACGCTCCCTTCTTTCAAATCCACAGCCTTAACATAACCGTCTCTCAATTATTTTGATCTTTCCCGTTGAATGCTCTCCACGTTTTTTAACCAATCATATTGTTGGGGATTGCCAGCGTGGCTCCCCAGTGTATCAGAGGTGTCAGCTTCTAGAAGGGTTAATCATATTTAAGCAAAGTTAATTTGGTGTAGGGTGAATTGGGGAAGAGAGTGAACAGTAAAAACCAATTCGCGCCTTTTTCTTTTCTTGTTTCGTTTGACCCGTTGATAAAAGGGGTTTGACTTGGGCTTATGATAAAGGATTTGGGCTTTTGATTTTGGTTTGGGATCGGTGATTTTAATATCAAGTGAAAAGGGGTTTTGGGTTAATGGTTTATATAGTTTAACTTAACGACCGTTATCTCATTTAGTAACTGAAGGCAACCTGGTAGATAGGATATAATGGGTTTGGGGTGGGACGGGTGGGGGTGAAATGATTTAACATTCAAGGATTATTTGGTAATTTTAAAGTTTTGTCTTCACATGAGTTGACCAAGATTGACTTTGGTTGACTTTTGCTAATAATCTCCCGGCTCTTGTGTACTCTTTCCGTCTCGTGTTTGTTTTTGCCCGATTTTTGGCTCTTTTCTTGTGATTTTTGCAATATCCGTACCTATACATCACAAAAGACAACATGCACAATATACAAGCATAATTTGCATTATTTCATCTTTTTAGGGTCATTTTTGATATAAAAACGGATATGTGATTTCTCACATATCAAAATTCTCCAAACTAAGTGATTGCCGTGTCCTTACGTAATATTATATGCTCTAAAACTAAATACTCCAAAACCTCCCCAAACTAATCCTTTGAAAGTAGCAAAGTCTTTTTGTGCGGAGAGTTAAGAAATCACAAGTTTTAAAATACCCCGTTTTCCCATTTTTTAATATTTTTCCATTTTTATGATTTTCCTAATTTACACAACTAGCAACTTGATGGCTGGGGTACATAATGATTTAGGGACAGGTGTTCAGGGGTAACTGTGGTGTTAAAGGGTTTCTCTCTCCATGGGGGGGGGGATCAAACAAGTGTCCAAAAAATTGGGATACAATTTTTTTTTTTTAAACACACACCCCGTCCTCCGACTTCACTTCTCAATCTAAGCTTAAAAAAAAACAAGATCATTGTAAAATACAAGTTTATGATGCTAACAACTACTCAAAAAACGAGTGGGGGGGGGTGGTAGGAGAAGGAAAGGGGTGGAGTTGGGGGGGAGGGGGATGATCGGAGATACAACTTCATAAAACGTGGGAGGAGGAGGAAAAGAAAGAGAGAATAATTGGAATAAGGGAGGAGGAAGTTAAATACACAAATTATTTTATAATGATAATGTTAGCATCATAACTGTATTATACAATGAATCTTGTTTTTTTTAAGCTTAGATTGGAGAAGTGAAAGTCGGGACGATAAATTTAATCCATTTGGACACTTTTTGTGCTTTTTTTTTTTTATTTTTATGGGTTCCGTGATCCTAAAAGTTATCCAATGAATAATGAAAGCAATACATTATGTCACACATGAATAAGTTGTAAGTTGTTAAATTAGGAAAAACCATAAAAATGGGAAAAAATATTAAAAAGATATGGGAAAACGGGGTATTTTAAAAACTTGTGATTTCTTAACTCCCCGCCACAAAAAGACTTTGCTACTTTCAAAGGATAGTTTGGGGAAGGTCTGGAGATTTAGAGTTTTAGAGCCATAATTATTACCGTAAGGACAAAATTATCGGCAATCACTTAGTTTGGAGAATGTTTGATATTTGAGAAATCACATATCCGTTTTTTAATATCTAAAATGACCCTAAAAAGAATGAAATAATGCGCGAATATGCTTGTCACACAAATTATATCTCTATCGTTGTCTTTGGGTGAGGTGTAGAGGTACGATGATGTGCAAATCTATCACATAGAATACTAGTAGCTCAATAAATCGTTCACTACTAACTATAACTACGTCAACTATGAAAGACTGTACATCAAGTCTAGCTCGGGAGATTAATAGCAAAAGTCAACCAAATTCAATCTGGTCAAACTCATGTGAAGACAAAACTTTAAAATTATCCAATAATCCTTGAATGTTTAAATCAATTCACCAAAGTCCAAATCCACATTAACATGTTAGTCCTTCCTATCTCCATGGTTAGTCCTTAAAGTTACTAAAGACTAACTGGTAGTTAAGTTAAACATATACACATTAAACCAAAAAAAACTCAACACAGAAATAGTAGATGACCATCAATAACACCGACTGATCAACCCTTTTCGTTTGATATTAAAATCACCGAGCCCAAACCAAAATCAAAAGCCCAAATCCTTTATCATAAGTCCAAGTCAAACCCCTTTTATCAACGGGTCAAACGAAACAAGAAAAGAAAAAGGCGCGAATTGGTTTTTATTGTTCACTCTCTTCCCCAATTCACCCTGCACCAAATTAACTTTGCTTAAATATGATTAACCCTTTTAGAAGCTGACACCTCTGACACACTGGGGAGCCACGCTGGCAATCCCCAACAATATGATTGGTTAAAAAACATGGAGAGCATTCAACGGGCAAGATTAAAATAATTGAGAGACGTTTATAGATTAAGGCTGAGATTTGAAGCAAGGGAGTGTCTCAAGGTCCTAGAACCTTCACCTCTCTCCTATATAATGAGGAAGCCTCTTACTCACACAAGGATTCTGAATCTAGAGTAGAGAGCTTAATTTAGGTCTAGCTTGTACTGATTTTTATCTTAAATTCCATCTAAATTTCATGTAATTTCTGTTTCCAAAGTTTGTAATCAGTTAAATTTTAATAAAAAATCAGTATTTTATCTTAATCTTAACTCTTGTTTAATTCAATCTTTTATGTTAAGCAATTATGATTTGAAAAAGCATCATAAGCTCCTCATAAGTCCTTTTAAGCTACTCATACTACACTAAGCTTGTTTACCCTCAGTTAAGCTTACAAAAGCTTAACTAAGTTTGATAATTCAATAAATTCACCTCAAATTTACCACATAAAAATAAGGTAGCTTATTTTTTGAAGGAACCAGAATTAATGGGTCTTCCAAGACCTTATACCAAGCTAATGGTGAGGGTGGGGGGGGGGTGAGTGAGGGTTAGCTTTTGTTATCTATACACTTAAGTTGGGGGTGGGTGAAAGGGGGGGGGTTTTAAGCGAGCGCGTGCTGTTGTAAGTTTCTTATTTTTCCTTGTATTAAAGCGTTAAATTGCCACTTTAGCTTATTTTCTGCATAATGTTACTAAGATTTTAGAGGATAGGTGGGGATGGGGGGGGAGGTGAGGGGTGGTTGGGGGTAGGGGGGGTTGGGGGTGGGGCGGGGGTGGGTAGGGGGGGGGAGTTGGGGGGGGGGGGGTGATGAATTGTTAGTATTAAGATACTTTATTTGCAATAGTTGGCTATCAAAAATTAAAAACCCAAAAAGAAACATTAGCCTATATGGTGTATAGGTGGGTGGTGGTGGGTGGGGGGAGGTGGGGGGGGTTTATGATGTGGGTTGTATAGTAGTGTGTTGTTAGCAGGAGTGTAGTGTGGGAGTGGGGGGTGTAAGGGTTGATTTGGGATTGGGGTGGGTGGGTTGTGGTGGGGGTGGTGGTTGGGTGTGTGGGGGTGGGTGGTGTGGGTGGAGGTTATGGGGGGGAGGGGGGGTTGGGGGTGTGTTTGGGGGTTTATACACACTATAAACTTTGAGTTTAGTGCTTAAAAGCATTTGGCTCTTTAAACTAAATTCAAATCTCATATTAAAGTTATATGATTAGGTTTTAAGGTGTTTGATAGGTTAATTTAGCTTTTAGCAAGCTTGTGTAACTAATGCTTGAAGTCTGAGTTCTTAAACTCAGATTCATAAGCTCTGTACCTTAAATTGTTCTACGAATTTATTGGCTCTATTTTGCTCTATTTAGTCCATTTTAGAGGCTTAGAAACAAGTCTTAGGACTTACTTGTTCTTCTAAGTTTTTTGGTCATATTAGTGTCATTTGCATCAGCATAATAAAAAACAGTCAAAAGTCCTTTTTCAATTCAAAATTTAAGTAGGTATAAAGTAGGAATTAGCTTTTCAAATTAAGTACTCAGCTAGTTTATAGCTCAATCTAGATTAGTTTGGGCTTATTTTGTAGAAAGTAGCTTATTTACTAGTTTGTTTTTAAGCCTGCAAATTAGCACTTTGTCTTTTCATAGAAAACCAAAAATAGAGTAACTGCATATGCAACCTTTTGCATTAGACTTTTCTTTCCTTGTTTGAAGTTCAAATTACTTTTCAAAAGATGATTTAGATAGCTTATAGGGTACGCTGTAAGGTGATATAAGCTAATAGTCCATAAGGATCCATTTCCTTGCTTTAAAATAAGCTCTAAAGTCTTACTTGTCCCCCCTTTGGCCAAACGATTATGATCATCAAAAATGATATTTGATAAGTATTATTACCCAACTTATGGAGGGGGGTTGGGTGTGGGGTGTTTTTGGGGGGGGGGGGGGGGGGGGGTGGGGGGCTGAATTTTTGTCTCACGTTGCTTTATTAGTTTATTAAATAGGGGATTATGCTTATTTTGCTTAGGTTTTAGCTTAATTTAGCTTAATTGGTTCTTAAGTTTTAGTGAGAAAGCCAAAAAGTTTTTAAAGTCTTTTATGTCTGTTTCATAAGCTGTTTTCTAGCTTATTTAAGAATTTGAGAAAAATTATCTTTACAAAAGTTGCTTATTTTTAGTTGTTTTATAAGTTTGTTTAAAAAGTTTTGAAAAAATAAAATAAAATGCAAAAAGATATAATCCACAGATCGAACACGTGGTGACCTAGCCTTCCACACCAACGCTGCCACACAACTCACACACCAAACCAACGTGCCCTTGGGTCTTTTCCGTTGTATGTTGCTTTTATTATTCCTTTATAGACTTTTTTCCATTTTAGCTTATAAGTACTTTTCTGCTTATTTTGTGCTTATTCATTTAGCAATTTTTCAGTTAGCAATTTTCTTAGATTCCTCTCAGTTTAAGTAACTTTTCATAATTTTTCTCTAGAAATCTATTTAGGGTAGCACATTAAGTATTTTTAAATCAATTTTTCTAGTTTAAAATCCGTTTTTAAAATCATAAAAAATAAAATCAAAATCAAAAAATAAATTTCTTTTTCTAAAAATTCATTTTAGACTTTTAGCATCTATGGAAAATTAAGTTTGCCATTTTTGGTTCTTTTTGCAACAAATTAGATTTAAGTTTTACTTTTTTTACGTTTCCCATTAACGTTTTTATGCATTTTTCTTGTAATTGAAAATGTGTCTTTATTTGCCCACTAGTAGGAATTAGTTTTCAAAATCAACAATCTATCATTATTCAAATCATTGTCCAAACAAAAACGGAGTTTCAATGGGTGGATCGGTAAGTGGGAAGGGTGGGGGGGGGTGGCGTTGGGGGGGGGAGGGGGGGGGGGGGGGGGGGGGGGGGGGGGGGGGGGGGGGGGGGGGGGGGGGGGGGGGGGGGGGGGGGGGGGGGGGGGGGGGGGGGGGGGGGGGGGGGGGTAGGGGGGGGGGGGGGGGGTTTAGGTAAGGGGGGGGGGGTGGGGGGGGGGGGGGGGGGGGGGGGGGGGGGGGGGCGGGGGGGGAGGGGGGGGTGGGAAGGAGGGTAGGAGTGTGGAGGCCGGGGGGGGGGGGGTGGTTAACGTTCTTATTTTTGTGTAGAATTTGCTTTTATTCTTGTCCTCAAGGATTATTTTATATTTGACTATATTCTTCTTATCTCATTATCTTATTATATTTTATTATTCGTTATATCTTTGTATTCGTATCTGGATATTTCATCAATTTTATGGTGGTTCCTAAAGTAACTACTGTTTCAATGTTTCTCTGTCCTCTATATTCTACTTATTTTAGGCTGTTACTTCTATCATCTCTCTTACTATATGTATATTTCTTTTAGTTCTTATTTCTCTTACTTTTATCTAATACATGATTTAATATCGTATGTTTATTTGAACAATAGATCATCATGTTATCTCTTTTTTTTTTTTTTGCGATTTGTGTATGCTAATTGATCACTTGAATTCTCCTTTCTCATTTAAATTTGTATTGCTCTATTCTAAGTTTATTCTCTCTATATATAAGATTCTTGTGCTCTATTTATATCACAGTAGCTCATCCTTTACTGACATCTATTAACTTTTTCACTCCTGAGACACGTTGAATATTGAAAAGAAGTGGACAGTCAGCTACAGGCCATCCGGTCACTAAACCAAAAATACACCAATCGAGTACTAGAGCCAAAAGAGATCCAACACCTTAAATCTCATTAGGCAAACTCATTAATGAAAAATCACGTGTTGTTCAACATTTAGAACATAGTGGTAACAAAAGAGTTCCCGCCATTATCCTTGTAAATATTGCCGAAAACATTCAGAGCAATAAACTCTTTATATTTCGCAGTACAATGGAAAATACTTCCAGTATCAACATCAAACAGCATTGCGATAGGTGGCTTGTGAGATTCTATATGAATCAAACTTGTGTTAACTGGAAATCTAATGTGATTCAGTATATGAATTGACGACTCAATCACTCAAAAGGTAATTCAGGGATCCACTCTTAGCGTTCTAATAGTAGCAATACTATTAGTAAGTCAACACGCTTTGAGGCGTTCCGGTAAGAAGAACAAGCAAGTACGAGGAATCTAAAGCAGTCAACTTAGAGGACTAACACTTTGAGCTGGAAACCCTGACAAGGATGTTCTTTTAATGAATCTACCTGATCACAAGTACAATATTTATCTGTAAAACTGTCCTTACGGAACCGGAGGATAACATTACCAACATCTACGAATGACAAAGACATGACTCGTCCATATCTGTTATTTATTACTAACCCTTTTAGATGCAAATTTAGACGATGGCGTAAGTACCTCATCCAGCACTGTCATATTCATCACCACATGCTTATGCTCGATCAAAAAATATAAAGACATGATGAAAGCTCAAGTATATGTTACTAAAGCCATCCTCAACTCTAATAATTAAGAACTTCCTCAAAGACAAAGATTTACAAGGGAGACTATCAGCTTTCAAGATGATGCAAAGTATGAGCATGTCGGTCCAAAGACACAAGATCGCAAGATGGAAAAGAAGTCAAACACAAACAAGGAAAGATTTAATGATATTGAAACTAAAGACAAAGTCGACAGACAATGATAAAGGCTCTAGATCAAAGATCACAAATGCATGAAGAAACGAAGTCATTATAACAAAGTTCAAGATCAAAGACTCAAGAGCTTAAAGACAACGAAGATTAATGATCTCACTTCGGAAGTATCACAATAACTTTACTTCGGGGGAGATTGTTTGCCTTAAAATATTAAGTCGAGCAAAGGAAGTAAAAGTCATTATGAAATATACGGTCTTTAAACGTTTTAGGGAACCTTTTGGTATAACAAGTAAATAAGGCTAGCGAAACACGGGCCTCGAGGTTTAATCAAATCTTGTATGTGGTTTACGGGCCAAAGGCCCAACCCAAGCCAAGGCCCTGGCCCATGATGCCAAGACATAGGCATCCCTCTTAGTCTTCAAGCCAATATGTACCCCTTTCCACACGATGGAAAGAGAGTTTGGTTCTTTCAAACTTGTAATCAAGCCAAACTTAGTGAAATAACCCCACCTCTACTTATCTCTCTACTTTCTCTCTCTAAACCCTCTCCTCTTTCTTGCTTTCGGTTTTGTAAGTGTTATGTGTTAGGATTAGTATATGTGTCGACAACATCCTAGCTTTATGAAATTCATAATGGAACTTCCTAAGACATAATACTAAGATGTAAGACAAGAAAATATTATAAGTGTCCTTATAAAGTGGATGAAACCATGTGTACCAGGTAAGATCCAAAAACTGCCCCAAATTAGGGTTTGGCATTAACAAGTTTTTTTAAATCCAATTTTCTTACACAACAACATAAATATAGTGATACAAAAGAGGGAGGCGGAGGGAGGAAGAGAGTTGGAAATGGGGGGGGGGAGGGGTAACAATAAGTCTATCTTAAATGCTTACAAGATGTGGGATGATTATGGAGATTCAAATGTGCACCAAAACACAAAACTAAACCCAAGATCAACTAGAAACCCCTAGTTTAATCACTCTAAACCGAGATCTATAAACCCTTAACCAATATCTTCTTGCAAAACACTAAGCTAACTTTGAAAATACCCTTGCTAAGTTGATGCTTGCCGTTTTCTAGAGAGAAATGAAAACAAGAGAGAATTGTGATTTTTGTTGTGTGTAGAATGAAGTAGTTAGCTCCATTTATAAAGCACCAAATGACTAAGTTGAAAAGAATCTTTGGGTACAAAGAGTAGGAAACCGTAGAGGGTTGGGAGGTGAATACTTATCCTTTCAAAAACTTAAATCTTTTATATCAATTATTTACATGACTCCTCTTGCCGGCGGTCCCATAAATATGGTAGGGGCCCCTAGTACATCATTGGGGCCCGCCCTTTTAAAAAGGGACCCGCCTCCAGAAAGAGGTTTTTCGGACTAAGATCATTAGAATCAAATTCACAATCAAGTTTATCGAGAAATGCAATATGAAAGTGTCTATAATGGATTTTAAATTACTAGCACATATCTACCACTATAATCCACACTCACAATGTTTACTACAAAGAGCTACACAACCATGACTAACACAACATACACAACAATGCACACATTCATAAGCACAATGCAAGTGTAAAAGTAAAGCGATAAATGTAAAGACATAAGTAAAGAGAAAGGTAAAAGAAAATGCAAACCGACACGATGATTTATAGTGGTTCGGTCACGAAGCTCCTCTTTGCCCTAATCCACTCCTCGAGTATCCAACTCGAGAGTTACTTCACTAATCAACAAGCTCCCTTTTGGCGGAGAAAACCTTATACCAATGCTTACATTATTTTCTAACACTAAGCTAGATGTCGAGTCCTTCTTCGGGTACAACCAAACCTGTTATGTTTTATGGCCTAACATAACAAACCTTGTGTTTTTTGGCCTAAACACATAAACCGCGCCGCTTACATTATTTTCCGACACTAAGCTAAATGTCGAGTCCTAATCTTAGCTAGAACCAATATATCATTACACTAATGTATTTTAAGGCCCAAAATACTAACTAACCCACAATTAACCCTTCTGAATGTACACACCATTTGGATCTACACACTACTAAAGATTGGAAGACATGGACTCGATCTATATGTAACATATGTTACAAATGAACTAACTAGACTACATAACTTCGTATCTTGACGATGACGAAAGTTCTTCTCTTGCACTTGAGGAAGAAGGAAAGGATAGAAAATTTGATCACATTTAAACAAGATTAAACAAGTTAAATGATCAAAGATTTAGAGAGATTTAGTGAGATCTAAAGAGAGAAAGAACTAAAAGAAATTCGTGCAAAAGGGTTGTGAAAATAATTGGAGGTGACCCACTATTTATAAGAGCTAAAAAACAGCATGTCAGGAAACGACGGTCCCAGGTATATTAGGGGGCCGCCGGATATTTAAGGGGGCTGCCGGATATTTAAGGGGGCCGCCGGCCTATTTAAGGGACCCGCCCCGACAGACGCCTTCCTATTTTTGTCTTTTAGTGGTGACATAAACTTGTCTGGAGAAAGTGACACTTGTTTTGGGGGAAATGGCTAGATATGAAATTTGAAATCCTTACTACATAAAACATTTTCTATAATAATTCCAACAATAATTTGTTTAATTAATTTTAAAAATTGTTTTGTTTACATTTATAAAAATGTAATGTATAAGACACAAAAACTTATCACTTTGATCATCCTAAAGTTTTAATATTGTTTGTAAAACATACCTATTTATTTACCGTCGGTTGGCAAACAAATTCCGGTGTTTGAATGTCGACTTGTGACGTTCGAGAGATGTAATTGGAAGTAGAAACTAAGAGACGACCGGTAAGATTAGTATATTGCAATTTATGCCATTGATGCTTAATGATTAACGATTAACTAGCGCATTTACGTTACGTATAACAAGACACATGATTGTCATCATCAAAACATAAAGAGGATCAAACAGATAAATTAACCTCATATTTGCACTAACAATCTCCCCCTTTTTGATGATGACAAACTATGTAAACTATAACACATAGTAAAATTTAAAAGTTAGTCTCTACAACTCCCTTATTCCACCTTTTGTCGAAGCAAAAAGTCTTATGGGGATAATGGTATTGGAGCATATGAGAGAAGGTAGGTTGCTCTGTAGTATATAGGTTTTGAGGTTATGAAGGAGAAGAATTGAGAAATCAGGTGAAGGTGATTGTGTGTTTCTTTATATAGTTTAAAAAGGTCATGAGAAGTGATAAGTAACAAGAGAAGAAGTAAGGTAATTTGAGTTTATAGGATGAGGAATGAGGAAAAGGTAGGTGCTTCCAAGTCATGTCGGATGGAGGAATAAGAAAGAAGTTATTTATAGGAAGGAAGAGTTATGTTTGGCATAACTTTAGAGTAAGGTCATGGATCGAGAGAGGATAATGCTAGAAAAGAATTAGGTACTTCAAGTATAAATGATGAATGGAGATGATAAGACGGACCTTAAGTTTATTGAGGGAGATTTTGAAGAAGAGGATGTAGGTATATGGAGTATGAAATGAGCCCATCATTGTATTTGACAATCTTCAATCCTATCTTCCTATAAAGGTGAGCTTGTACCATCCCAGTGAAGTCTTCTATCATCATGGTTTTACCAACTCCATGTTATTTACCCACATATCTCCTAGCTCCCCCTTGCTCATTGCGTCCCCATGATAATATCATTCCTTGTATATTGACTCTAACGGATCCCATTATCAGATAAATTATCATCGATCTCAAGAATTCGATGCAATTTAAATGAGTAGTAGCGCTTGCAAGAGCTCCCCCACGGGTGGTATGCTCCCCTTTGTTTGTGAACTAAGGAATCAAGATATGGTTGTGCTACAAAACAAAGTTAGTAGACAAGTGCACAAAACATATAGCAAAACTTAGCGGAGGAACTTAGACATTTGGGGGGGCCACTTCTAGGTTTTATATATTCTAGAGTATGCCACTTTAAAACAAAGTATTAAACTGGACACATGCAAACATAATTTTAAAAACAACTATCCTTAAATGATATATAAAAAACTCAAGACGTATGTGTTACGGAGAATATAGACAGACTTTTAAATAAACAAGAATGGAAATTCGTTTATTGATTGACCACAAAAATATATGAAATGACCTTTTAAAAATTAGAAACGACTGAACACTTAATTATCTTGGAAAAAAATTCAAAATATATACTATATAAAAATATATATATTATATATACTTTAAAGGTTTTAAAAAGAAAAATAAGATGAGGAAGGAGACTATGTGCATCTTGATGTGAAATGAAAATGATTCCAATATAGCCGAAATTGTGGGAAAGATTAGCGATAAATAAAAAAGGGGAGAAACGTTTGACGAGAGGTTAATTAGAAAAGGATTGATATATCATTTGCACTAAAACAATTGTTGTGCATATGATCCCATTGGCAGGAAAAAAATGGATGATTAGAAATTTAAAAAAGAGTTTGTTTGGTGTTTTGCTGGTTGACACTGTTGAGGAACACAAAAGGTTGGATTGTGAAATGGAGGGTAGTTTCTCTATCTTGGTCGCAAGGAATAATGAGAGACTCAACAATAATGGTAGACTCCAAAAACACTTGAAGAATTGAATATATTCTTTATGTCTACCTTCAACTTTTTGAAAGTTGAAAAGTATAACGAGGGAGTGACATTTTGCATTTAGCCCAAATTACTTAAAAATTTCTGATGTAAATTAATTAAAGAGTTAGAAGAGGTATAGAGGACTTTTAAATAGTAACAAAGACTTAACAGAGAATAAACGTTTATAGAACGTGAGAGGAAACATTAGAGAATATAAGACTTATTAGAAGCGAAAATGCACGTTAGAAGTGAAAATAAGACCATAAGAGGTAAGAAAAGAGGGTTTACGAGATATGAGGAAAATAATTTGTATGGAAGGGTTTATTTGAAAGTGATGGATGTAAGTCTATACGATGTAAGGAATAGTGTTTCCGATAATGTAGACCGCATTTCAATATGAAAATTCCACTTGACCTCATTGCAAAACATAAGCAACGATGCCTTACATGAGTTTTTAGGATATGATATGACCCATTGATTCTATAGAAGAGATATTGGTATAGTTTGGGTGTGTGAGTAGACATCAACTCTAGCAGGAAAGAGGAAGTTAGGTAATAAAATTTTAAAAAATGATTTGAAGTACAAGCTGCTGTACGGTGGTCCGAAATATAACTGGGGGCCTGCAGAATATATCTGGTGGGCCACGACCGCCAACATATAGGGGGAAATATGTTTTAGGAAATTGATGAATTTTTCAAAAAGAAGTGACATTTAAATTTGAATTTTGCTAATAAAAAAATACATAAAGTACTTCGATGAAGTAGTTAAGTTATTCAAGACACTGAAATGGAACAAGGACTAATAATTGAAAACTAGAAGAAAAGATGAGACATGATTTTAAGGAATGTGTTCCATCATTTCCTAAACATGACGAAAGATAATTTAAAGATTTCACGCTAGAGGGAATAAAGAAAGAATGCCGGCGATGATATCTTTCAGATGCAACCTTCCTGATGGAGGTGATCCTTTTGGACATTGTCCTGAAGGTAAAGGGTGATGTATCATCGGTGTGTTTCGTATGCGAAAATAATAAAAAAATAATTAATCAATAATATGACAGAAAAGCACACGAAGATAAAGACGACGAACTAGACAATGTCAAGACAGGATGATGGTTAGTGTAACATAAACTTATAACCACAAAGTTAATACTCTTCTCGAGCATATTCGAATGTTCATAGAAACAATCACATACGATGGTATGGTTGTCTAAAAGTGGTTAGTGGAAATAGTGGATTAAAAGAGATAAGCCATCTCTATGTTAAGAGGTGTGGTTGATGTTGAAAGAAGAAGTGTGTGAATGAAAAGAACAAAGAGTGTTTTTCGTCGAAGAGGAAAGAAAGTATTTTGTCGAAGAGAAATGAATGGATTCATCGAAGAGAAATGGAGAGCGTTTTAACTAATGTTGTTAAAAGGCTTGAAATATGAATTTTCGGATATGACCTTTAACGTTTGCGGATTGCAAGTTAAAGATACTTGAATATTTTCAGATGAAATATTTCAAGTTTTTAAACCTACTTTGAAGGGTATTATGATTTGCATCTAATTTCTGTGACACAAAATTGGATATTTAGAAGAAGAGGGAGATGAAAATGATTAAAGAAAATTGGTGGTAAAAGGGAATACTTCTAGAAAGATTTAAGACCAATTTTTTTAACTCTTTTGAAAATTCAGATTAGTGATGCAGACGCGAAGAAAGATATTTCTAGGATTGAGAAAAATAAATCCAAAGATGTATAAGACATATAGATATAAGCATGCAAGTTTATCTAAGCATGCATCGACACAATAATCAACAATATTAACTTGTAAGACTGTATGACATCTAAACCTTATTTGTCATACATCAACCTAACATAGTGTAGGTGCACAATTAACATGTAAGTCATGTAAGATGACGCAAACAAAACATGATAATTTTAAATGCAATCATCAAGTAAAACATGTTAGCATTTAGCACTTAGGAGCATGTGTTATTTAGATAAACTAAGAGATATTTTATCTAAATAGCTAGAAAAAAAAGGCAAATGCTTTTACAACAAACATGCATTCAATAGCTAAGCAGATACACGTTGAGCATCAAGACAAACATGAAAGCATTGAAATGCATAAACTGGGGGATCATGTATCATCTTGAAATTTCCAAAAGCACATATGTGAAATCAATGTAGTCTAAATTGACTAAGGGAAACCTAATTTTCTACTTGCTTAATTGGGGCACTCCTAAATGAAATACAAAGCTATCGATGTAGTCTACCATTAGGCATATTTAAGAAGAATACCATTAATCAAATTAGAGAATGAAGAGGAGACTATCACTAGTGCGCTCAATTCATGCTAAACACTAACCATTTTTACGGGTTATACACGAACCCAACTTCACCACTTGGAAGAGCAAATTCAACCGTTAGGTACTAATTGGAATTTCTAGTGGTAAAGATTCTCCAATAGTACATACAGCGTGTGAGACACAAAATAGAATTCCTATAATTTTTCCTAATAAGTGTAGCAAAGATAAAATTTTGTATTGGTCTATTCATTACACGGCCTACTATGACCTAACTAATGTACTTAAATTTTGGTTCACATAATCCTAATCAAAATGTGTGGAATTCTACGGTTGAATGAGAGGGGGGGGGGAAAAAAGAAAGCAGTTGTTTATAATTTTAAGAGAATAAGAATCATCTATGAACCAAGTAGATGCATAAGTGAAAACTGCGTAACTTACTATAATTGAGAGTGTACAAAGAATACACATTTGGCATGTCTTTTAAGCAAGAGATTCAATTAAGGTTACTTACCTCAATGGGTCTTGTGAATGTTTCTTTGTAGAAATAATGATGATTAACTAAAGTTTAGTTACATCTATGTTAGACTTTTAAGCAAGAGATTGACAAGAGGAAGATGTTTAAATCTAATGCCATAGGGCGATCGTACCTAAACCGAAAAGATGAACTTTTAGGACAAGGATCCATTCGACTGTGGAGGTGTCAAATTTAGGCAAGGATCATTTTTCCATTATTTGGGAGATGGTTTTAATATTAGGTTATTAAGAGAAACTTATATAAGTTATAAGGGTTCTCGGTTTGAGTTTTCAGAAATGACATCCAAGTCTTGCATATCAAGTTGGAGTACTTATGAATTTCTGTCGTCAATCCTACTTAGAGTGTGTTAAGTTTAGCATGTATAATTTGACCATAGCTAATAACACAATATTTGAACACTTTAGACTCAATGAAACATCTTCATTGCAAGTGTGAATTGCAATTCGATGACTAATCTTGTTGTCTTGCAATCATTTCGTCGATTTCTATAATAACCGAGTGTGGTAAACATGAGACACTAGCAAAATAGCTATGGTTTCATTTGATTGGAAATTTTCCGTGATCTAGATAAATCCTAGGTCTCGATATCATGTTCATATAATCTAATTTTGTAATTATATTGAATGAGAGATTGATTATCCGTTTGAATAAAAAATCATCCTTCATAATTTTAATCAAAATCCTTTAACATCACATCATTGAAAGAAAGTCAACAAAAATTGTTTTGTGGAATATGTTTCAATTATTCCTAGTCCTACACCATAGAATGGTTAAAGGGTTCTCATTGGTGAAGAAGAAATAATATGCTTATTTGTAAAGTAAGAGAAAGTATTGATAAGAAGAAAGTTTGATGTTTTGAGTTTTTGAGTTGTGCATTTGAATGTTTGAGCAAAGTTACATAATGTTGGTGCATTTGCTCAAGTTTGGCTTTTCAGAAACAACGACTTACCAATTGCATTGCAAGTAAATTACTTGAGAATTTCGGATGAAACATGCAAGTTCCTCAATCCTACATCATGTGTATTTTATGCATATTTGCCAAATATTTAGGAACCCAACTATTGGACAAGTAGACTCAATATACATCATCTATACAAGTGGTGGGTTTAATGATCCGAAGCATATTCTTTCCGTCCTTGAAAAGTGGACGACGTTATTTATCATGTCATCGAGTGTGATTGATATGTAGGTTTTAAGATAATATCTCTTGATATATTTTGATATAATCATAAAGCAAGATAAATAAAGAATCTGATTTCATGCCATAACTCGAACACCTTGTCAATTAATTCGATAATAACATTATCTCATAGTTTGAAATAATGAGTTGAATATATATTTCGAAATCTTTCTTAGCCCTCACAAAACACACTTTTATAAAAGCAACAAATTAAGATTTATCATAAGTGTGTTCCACTAACTTAAGACTAATGTAAATGTGAAGGTTGATGAATAATGACAAATTAATTTCTTACTTCAAGATTGTCATATATTTTGCGTGTGCGAAAAACTATTGTTGTTATGCATAGTATGCATAGTTTTTGACATTTTATTAGTATATGAATGATTTTTCTAACCATTTTAATACAACACAAAAACATCTTTGTAAACATTAATATGTTTATAAAAAGAATATAATTATGTGTGTGTGTGTTAGAACAATGCAAACACAAGCAAAGTTTAAAATACATTTTCTTTTACTTAATTACTAATGTATTAATACAATCTTTTATTTTGTTTAACCAACCCAAGGTCAAACACCACAAGATGATGAAAAGATTTAGACACTTGTTGGAAAAGTTTTGATGTGTATGGAAATATTTTTTAGTGACGGGGATTTAAATATATGAACTTAGGACAATATTTTTATCACACACATGACAAACTATTAAAATTCTTCATTCTGAAATGGGTTACTACACTCCAAAATGATACCAGCAAGACGTTTATGTAACACTTATAATATAAGTGATCTATGCCTATATGCAAAATGCACAAACCAATTTTGCAAACTTAAAACGCAAGAAGTCAAGTGTGAATTTCTATTAGGCATAATCCGAAAAACTAGTAAATACAATATAGCATACAAGACACATGATTTAGATATATAATTAGCATCAATTACAAATAGTAATGTATTACTTTAATAATATCTATTAATCAAGTTAAACAAAAGTAAACACACATAAACATCGTAGCATACACATAAGGTGTTTCGTCCGTTGTTTTGTGTATTAGATATAACGATGTATACTTAGCTTGATTTGATTTGAAAATAAAATAGTTCCTCCCCATTTCAAAAATTAATTAAGATCAATATTTTGAAAGGAAAAATACATTATTTTTAAAAGATATGTCAATTAGAAATGGCCGACTCAAAGGAAAATATAAAATACAAGTTTTACGTTAAAACGGAACTCAAAGTTTTGACCACTATGTAGTATTTTGCATTTCTGACTTATTTAAGCTTAGAATGAAGACTTAAAAGTATTTTTAAATGAAAGTAGACTCAATTATCTTTGAAATGGCGGGTGGCACGACTTCTACAGACTTACGGTTAATTTTATATGATTTTTCAAAGTTTGCCAAATTCTGATGAAACAAACAGACGGCCCCCATATATATTTGGGGGCCGCCCTAACATTTATGGGACCGCCACCAGTGACCCCAAAACATGTTTTTTGTTCAAAATCATTTGGTGACTTAACTGTAGAACATAGGACTTTAAAAAGTTATTCCAGCACATAAATTTCGTGTTATAGACATCATTTCTACTCTTACGACTTAGACAAACATAAGTTGGCACTTCCAAGTTCTT
>BQNB010033913.1:3493-38377 GCA_026074375.1 Tanacetum coccineum
TTATGAGCCAAAAGAATAAAGAGATTTGGTGAGATCAAAAATAGAAAGAGAGATGTGTGAAAAACAAATAGAGTGCATTATGAGTTAAAAGAATTGAGAGATTAAATGTGAGCTTAAAAATAGAAAGAGAGAGTGTGTGAATCTATGATACAAGAGTTTGGAGTTTGTACTGCTTTTGGGTGGAGAAGTTAATACTACTAGGCTTATTTTAGTACTGCTAGACCAAATTTAGTACTGCCGGATGACCGTTAGTACTGTTTAGCCCTAATAGATTTCTCATTAATTAATAGAGCCGTTGAGATATTTCCGCCAAATACCTATGAAATAGGGGTTTGACTAATTAGACTTTCGTGATCTTTATATATATACGTTTGATTTCATCACGATAAACTCAATTTCTTTAAGTCGGTCAAACTATATCTCTATGTTTTCTCTATATAATTGCAATTAACTTTCTCCAGCCTTCATACTTACATACACGATCATATCCCACACGAATTCTCACACTTTTATTCATGGCAAATTTGAAATTTTATGACAAGCACAACATGGTCGTGTTTTTAGAGAAATCTACAAGAAGTGAAGGATTTCATCAAGTCATCGATTTCCTAACTCTAAGTCACATTTGCTATGCACTCACAAAGAAGCCAGATGTTTGTGTCTCTTTTATCAAACAATTTTGGAGGTCTGCTGAAGTTACTACTGATGAAAATGGAGAAGTCAAGATTAATGCTACCATTGATGGTTACTCAATGAATATCACTGAAGCATCTTTACGAAGACATCTCAAGTTGGATAATCAAGATGGTCTTTCTTTAATACCCAACTCGGAGATTTTTGAGCAATTGGCACTTATGGGATATCACACAGACTCAGATAAGTTAACTTTTTAAAAGGGTACTTTTTCACCTCAATGGAGGTTTCTTATCCACTCTATTCTTCATTGTATTAGCCTAAAGAATACTGCTTTGGAGCAGTTTAGTAGTAACATTGCAACTGTTGTTATCTGTTTAGCTACCAATAGGAGATATAACTTTTCTAGGATGATTTTTGAGCATATGGTGTCAAATATTTCAAGCCCGCATAAGTTTTTGATGTACCCTAGGTTCATTCAAATATGCCTACATATGCAGAGAAACCAGCTTCAACAACACACAAGAACATATCATGTACCCTCTCTTAGCATCAAAGTTTTTAACAGTATGAAGAGGCCTACAAAGGGATATTTAGGCCAAGAAGTTACTTTATTTCCTACTATGCTAATTGTTCCTGAACCTTACACTTTACCTTCAAGAATCACATCCTCACCTTCCCACTCACCTGAATTTTCACCTTCACCTACACCTTCACCTTCACCTACACCTACACCTTCACCTTCACCTTCACCTTCACCTTCACCTTCACCTACACCTTCACCTTCACCTACAACTGATTATACCACTGCTGCTATATCACAACCATCACCAACACAACAATCACCAACACAACCATCACCTAGAGCAGAACACCATCTTCCTACACCCAATGAATCACCTCTCCATGCTGTTCACTCACATGGAAGTGATGAGGGTAGATTGAAACTTAATGAATTGACAGATTTGGTTACCAAACTATTTGACAAGATTGGAGTTTTGGAGGATGACTTGAAGACAACAAAGCAAACCTACAGTTCTGCATTTACTAAGCTCATACTCAGGGTCAAGAAGCTAGAGGCTCAAATAAAAATTGGGAAAGCAAGGAGAAGAGCTAGGATTGTTCATTCAGATGATGAAGACATTGCAGATGCTTCTTCCAAATAGAGGAGGAAATTGTCTGATGCAGAGGTTCAAGAGAAAGCAAGTAATGAAACTGAACCTGTGATTCAAGATGTGACTCCTACAAAAGTAATTCAAGATCAAGAAAGCAGTGAGAAAGGGTCTGCTGAAGTTAGTACTGTTGGTGCAACAAAAGGTACTGCTAGTGAAATGTTCCAAGTAGTAAGTAACTTCTAAGTGAAGATATTAGTACTGCTGGAAGAACTGTTACTTATACAAGAAGGAGTGCAGAGAAAAGGTCAAGACAAGACAAGGGAAAAGCAATAATGATAGAGTCTGAGCCCAAGAAGAAGTCTAAGAAGGAGCTTGAACAAGAAAGATTAAGTTTTGCTGAAGCCATCAGACTAGAAGAACAAATGAATGAAGAGCAAAGGGCACAGATTGCAAGAGATGAAGAGATTGCTAGACAGTGGGATAAAGAGGAATGACAAAGAGCTATGATGAACAAGTCAACGTAATAAGATAGATTGAATGATCCAAACAGTCATAAAGGGCATCATTAACACCTAAGATTAAGCCAAAGACAATTGCCCAAGCAAGGAGAAATATGATCAAATACTTGAAGAATCAGGGGAACTACAAGATTAGTGACTTCAAGGGAATGTCTTACAATGAGATTAGGCCAATATTTGAAAAGGTTTGGGATTTTAATCAACACATTGAGCCTATGGAGCATGGAACTGAAAAGATGAAGTCTCCTGAAAAGATTGAAGAAGAAGATGTTGATACACAAGAAGAAATGAAAGAAGTTGTTAAAGAACCTGGAGCAAAAAGAAAGAAATCTCTTCTAAGAAAAAGAAGGATTGTTAAGAGACAAAAGTTTGGAAGATGATGCCTTGGAAGGAAGAACTCAAAGGGTTTTTAGATATCATTCCAAGAGAAGAGTTTGCAGAAGATGTTGAATCTCCTCTCTACAAAGTAATCCAATTATTGAATTTTGGAAGACTTTACACTTTGACTGAAAATTTCATGTATTTTCAAAGTTTTCAAAATGAGATGGCAGTTCCAAGAACTACAAGGTTTTGAGTGAGATGCTTGAAGACTTTGATAGACAAGATGTAGAGGAGTTGTACAGATTAGTCAAAGAAAGGTATAGTGCTTCAACGACCTGGATGATATCGATCTGTTGCTTGGGGAGATCTCACACTCCTATGTTTTTTATCTGATGAAGAAGATGAGATAAGGAAGAAAAGCATGAATACGAATGTGATAAAGTAGGAGTTTATATGATTATTGTGGTATCACATTTTAACTGATGCAAGAATGGTTATAGCCATACATATGCGTGACAAAGAAGAATAACCACTAAGCATGAAGTTCCTCTTGCATAGCTTCAATCCAACATGCTTGAGTTAATGCGTCTTTATAGTTCTTGGGTTCGACTGATGTTAGAAAGGCATCATAGTAGCAGAATAAGGCTTGTTCATGGAGTTGTAGTCGTGTGGAAACTGGTCTGTCGAGAGCACCGATGATATTCTCAAGTGGGTGATGACTGTCTGAGAGGTTTGAATGTCAGGAAGTCATGGATCTGCCAAAAATGCTATTTCTTCCTCTGTTAATGCTTGACCACTTGCTTGAGCTTGAACCAGCAATACTTTATCATTGAACCATGTTTCATCTTAGTACACTGCTTGGCAATATGACCCTCCCCTTTGCAATTGTAACAAATGACAGTCCGTTGTTTTCACCGTGTTGCTTCCACTTGCACCAGGTGTGTATTTTCTTGTTGTTCCAGCAGCATAAATAGTTTGTCTCCCCTGAACAGGTTGCACCATTACCTTTCCATCATAGATGGTAGCTTGTTGACGAGGGTTTGACATCATGTGATTAATTGCATCAATTGGATCATCCCCTTTCTGGAACACTGGAACAACTAGACTGGAGTCTGGTTGGGAAAATTCAGGTTGTTGCTGTTGATAGGCTGTGGGAGCATATTCTAATTGTGGGATTGATGGTTGTGGAGAATAAACGTTGTGGTGACCGGTGGATTGGTACTCATTTGAAGGATAAGTAATTGAATGAGGTGTTGATTGATTGGTTTTGAATTGTTGAGTTTGATAAGGTGTAACAAACTGTGAAGACTGATATGGTGAAACGTGAAGTTGAGATAGAGACTTTGGGTGAGTGTGTAGATGAGATTGATAAGTTGGCTGTGTTAATTGGTGAGAAGCGACTAAAGCAAGAGGATCAGAGTTGCGTGCATGCATCAAACAAACTTCATTTGCATGTCTTTCATGTTGTTGTAGGTAAGCATGAAGCTGATCAACATTGGTAGTGTGCAAGTCTTTGACCAATTTAACATCAGTAACAAATTTGCTCCATTCATCAGGAAGAGTGTTTAAGAACTTGGTGTTAACTTGAAACTGCTCCAATGGCATCTTGTAGA
The DNA here is from genome assembly GCA_026074375.1 of Tanacetum coccineum. NCBI lineage: Eukaryota > Viridiplantae > Streptophyta > Magnoliopsida > Asterales > Asteraceae > Tanacetum > Tanacetum coccineum. Next base: position 7,694 of record BQNB010033913.1, read on the forward strand.
TGTTCATATCATTGAGTAACAGAGTGAACCTCAAGTAGTACTCATGTAGCGTCTCTCCTTTCTTGTAAGTGAACTTATCGAATTCATCATACAGCTTGCACTCACGTTCTTGTTTTGTTAATGACGTTCCTTGCATTAGCAGTTTAATCTTCTCCCAAAGATCTTTTGCCACACGATGTTGACTCACAAGAGCATAGATTTCAGTTGGTAGGCCTTGGAGAATGATGTTTATAGCTTTGATGTCGCAATCTGCTTGAATGGCTTCAGCTGGAGTCAGTTCAACATATTCCTTAAGCCTTGTTACTCCATCCTCAGTGATTGAAGGCCAAACAAGTGGTCCTTTTTCAACAGAAGCAAGAATCATTCTTCCATGTGGTCTATTCATCATATACAGTTCCATTCTGCTTTTCCATGAATCATACAAGTGTTTTTCAAGCATCGGTGGTTTGTTGTCTCCTCCAGAAAGAAGTGACTTATCAGCAAGAGTCGTCATTGTGGTATCAAAAAGATTACAAATTGATCGATCGGTGGTAGAAAGAAATTGTGTTTGGTTATGTGATTATTGAGTCTTGAAATGAAACTACACGGGATTTTACAATTCTCGACAAAACCGGGAAAACAAGTGTTTGTTTCACGGGATTTTACAAGTCAAAGAAATAACCGTATAATTTAGAAATGAGTTGGAAAATTTAAACTTAATTTGGTTTCACTAGTTCTATTGACAAGGAATATTAAACTATTCGGGGTCCTACTCGTTCGGTCCTCCCTCGTTCGGTATCCTGCTATTTCGGTTGTCACGAGTTCATTTCCTCTTGTTTGGTTCAAAGTAAAGAACGTCGTTCGGACGTTCCAACTTAAGTAAAAGCTCGTTTCGGATTTCGAAACTAGAATATTCAGTTCGGTGATCTTTGGATTCGGCTTACTCGTTCGGTTACCTTGTTTTCGGTATCGCTACTCGTTCCATCCCAACTACACGAAACAGACAAATTTTCCAAAACTAAAAAAAAACCACAATTTTTCATGGTTTTTGCAAAAAATTCTTGTACAACTAGTTTTTACTAATCTTAAAGGAAACAAAAAAAATGAAAACTTTAAAAGGTTGTTAAGCCAAAAAATTTGAATCACTATTTTTGCTCTTTGTAAAATATTTGAAACACAAATCAAACAGCAAAAACTAAACACACCACTCCATAGGCTCTGAACAAATTGAGAGAATACTAGTAATCTTATGATCAAACCAAGAACAAGAGTGAGATGTGGGTTGTGATGTTAGAGAGATAATGGATGGAAAATGGATGAAGTTTATTATGATGGAATATGACAAAATGGAACAACCAACCCTCTCCAAGGCTAGGAGAGGGGCTTATATAGGTCCTATAGTGGCCGGCCCTTTGGGTTTCTAATGGGCTTCCCATGGGTCGTTTTATGGGCCGGACTAGATTACTAATCAAATCATTACAATAAACAAATGAGCAAGAACTATTACAACTTATAAGTGACCGACCAATTTCGTTGTTTCCCAACACTGTTTAGCTGGGATCAAGGTACTTCTCATTTTTACTTTTAGTAAGCTTAATTACTGTTTAGCTTTTCAAACTGCTTATTTGTGCTTATTTCCTATTAGTTTATGCTTATTTGTTCTTTATTTATTGCTTAATGCATGAATGATCTGTTTTTTTTAATTTTTACAAATTTCAATTTCAGCTTAATTCAATCTTTTATAGCTTTAAAATGAAAAATCAAATATTAAAGGGGTGTTTGGCACAAGCAGCACTAACATATGTTAGTACTTCTTGAGTCACTTTTAGTTTTTAAATTAGTTTTGGAAAGCTTTTTGAAGTTCTTAAAGACAGTTTTCATAAGTTGCTAAGGTTTAGATCTAAGTTTTAAGGTTAAATCTATAAGTAGTTGGAATATGTGTTGATAATATAGCTTATTTGCTTAGATCTTCATTAGTGGCTTATTGGTGTTGATTTCATGCTTGTTTATAGTTCATTATGCAGCAGGATAAATTTAGCTTAAGTGTTGCATTTGTTATTTGTGTTTAAGCCAAAATCTGTCAAAGTTTCTAAGTCTTATTTTCAAAGTTTAAAATCCAATTTTTCAATAGCAACTTTAGGTTAGATTAAGTTTGTTTAAGGATCTGAAATTGATAGTATAAGCTCATTAGGTATCAAGCTTAATCTGTTTTTACTTTTTGAGTTTTTAAAACAACTTATTCTAGCTTAAATTTAGGGCTGCAAGTAGTCATTTTAAATTTCAAAAAAGCCAAAAATATTAGTAGTAAAACTGTCATTTTCAAATTACTTTTTCTAGCTTATTTTCTAAACCAATTTTCTTAATTCTAGTTTTCATGTGTTCCTTGGATATCAAACTTAATCTGTTTTGAGTTTTCACCTTATTTTAAGTGCTTAATTGTTCTCAATCCTAGCTTAAAGTTAGCCAAATGTCCTTAGAATCTGGTTGTTTTATGTCTGCTGTCTTTTAGCTTTTAGTGCTTTTTAGCTTAATTCATTTGCTTATCTCTAGTTTCCATAAGCTTAGTAAGTCTAGGATTTGGTCTGTTTTCAGCTTATTGGTTTGCTATTAGCTTATTGAATCTTAAAAGCTCAAGCAGTTTAGCTTAAAATCATTTAGTTTAGTTTTAGTTAGCTGTCATCCTTTATAGCTTATTTCTGGCTTATCTATTAAGTTTTAGTAATAAGTCCTTTTATTAAATTAGCTTATTTTTACTTATATTTTAGCTTCTTCAAAAAGAAAAATAAAAAAAATGTTTTATAAAAAAGAAAGGTCACAGGGGTCGAACCTGTGACCTCTCCTTCACAACACCAAAGCCTTAACCATTGCGCCCTTGGGACTTTTTCATAAGTCTCTTGCACCATTTAATTGTTATAGGTACTTTAGTTTCTAGCTTATTTGCTTATTGCAATTTTCACAGCTTATTGAAATAAGCTGTGAGTTCCATTTTAGTTTCTAAACCTTTGTTATAAATTTTAGTATTTTCCTTAATTTTTTTAGAATTTTTAGAATTTTCAGTTTTCATTTAATATTTTTAATTGAATTTTTAGTTTAAAAAGCTTTAAAATTAGTTTTAAAAATATTAAAAACACAAAAAAAATTATTTAAAAAAAATTAGTTTAAGTCATTTTAGCTTAGAAATTTGCAATTTAAGTTTTTAGAATTTTAATTTGTCGTTTTTAGTTAATTAAGTTAGTCATTTTAGGTATTAATTAGTTTTAAATCACTTTTAAATGTCGTTAGGATTTTAAATTCTAGTTTAGCGTGCCTTTATTTGCTGTCCTCTTTGCGTTTTTAGGTTTAGAATCCAAAATTGAAAATATTTGATATTCGAGCATCAAACAAAATACCTTTGCGGACTTCAAATTCAACTCTTGTCGGGATACGACATCCGGGAGATTAAATATTACTTGTCCTCAAGCTATTTTTCATATCAAACGGGATACTCACTATACTATAATTAATCTGAGATATTTAGGATATATATTTAATTGTATATAGACTATTTGGATCGAATCAAAACTCCCCCTCAAACATTGACTCAAATTGAAAATGACACCAATTGTAGATGAATTGTCTTGTAAATCTTTATGAGGGATGGAGTGTTGAACACACAATTTTGAAAGATTATGAATCGTCAGTGAGAAATTCTTGAAAAATTATGTTCAACTTTTTGAAAAACCAAATGTTAGAAGACTTCTCTTCTAACTCGAAGGATAAGTGCACTGAAATGTACACTCTCCTTTGTTGTTCGGGTCCTAGTTGCAATCTGAGAGTGATTACAAGTCATAAAGAAAAATAGAAATGACAAGTTTTGAAAGCATTTGAAACTCCTGTTCGAACTTCATTTATACACCCGTGTCGATGTTAATCAACATTTCTAGGTATGCAAATGTTATCAATTCCAAGAGACATGTCGAAAAGAATCTTTTTATGAAACATTTTCTGATTTTTTTGATTTTGTATTTTTCTTTTTGAAATTTTATATTTTTGTATTTTTATTTTTTCAAAAATATGTACATGTTGATGTTTGATGAAATATCAAGCAAATTCATTTGTTAGAACCTCCAGTTCTGCTAGAGTCAAACATCTCATACCAATTCATCTGACAAGATACTGAAACCTATCTTCGGGTAAAGCTTTAGTAAACATATTAGCTAATTGGTATTCAGTTCTGACATAGTACAATTCAATTACTAAATTTTCAAACTGTTCCTTGATGAAATGATATCGAGTATAGATGTGCTTGGTACGGGAGTGCTGCACGGGGTTACATGAGATTGCTATGGCTGACTGAGAGTCGCAATACAATGGTATTTTGTTGTAGTTGAAGCCATAATCCTTAAGTTGTGTCCTCATCCACATTACTTGAGCACAACTTGCAGATAACGCCACGTACTCAGCCTCTGCTGATGACATTACAGTACAATCCTGCTTCTTTGACATCCAGCTGACTAACTTATCACCTAGGAACTGCATTCCTTCAGAAGTTCTTTTGCGAGTATCAATGCATCCAACATGGTCGGCATCTGAAAAAGCTGTTAGTTCAAAGCCAGAATCCTTCGGATACCAGAGTCCCATGTTAATGGTACCCCTTAAGTATCGAAAGATCCTTTTAACCTCTTTGAGGTGTTTTTCAGTCGGTCTTGCTTGATATCTTACACAATAACATACTGCTTGCACTATGTCTGGTCTACTAGATGTCAGATACATGAGTGACCCGATTTTTGTAACACCCCCAAAATTAGGTTGCAGCGGAAAGGTAACAATGGGGTGCTACGTCAAAGTACAAAAATCAAGATATAGAAAACGACCTTAAATGGACGTTAAAAATAAGATTAATTCAATGTCATTACAAAAGATCAGAGTTTTCACGTTAGGTCCCATAGTTTTGATAAAAAGACATTAAGATTTTATAAGACAAAAGTTTCATTGAATTTAAGAAATCAGAATCCCTCTAATAAATATCTGTCACGGCTCCCATCCAAGCTTATGCCTTAGCACCTGAGATTAAAACATGCTAAAACGTCAACAAAATTGTTGAGTGAATTCATAAGTTTATCAGGAAATAGCGTGGATCACAAGATCGAAGTAATAGTAGACTATGAAACACATTCAATAGTCTAAAACATGTATTATTGCCCTAAAGCCATGACCACCGACTTAACCGAAATAAACAGTAATCTAACCAGTACTCGAGGTTTGTGCCCCAACACGGATACAGATGTTAAAAAAACATCCTATGAATTTTCTCAATACAGATGTTGCCAAACATCCTACGAATTTTCTTCAAATGTTAAATGCGTCAATGGTCAACTCGAAACCACAGCCCAGACGGGGATGGTCAATCCTGATAGATCTATCCATAACACTAGCGTATACCCAGCATGTATTTAACGGTTCATGATAAAAGGGGACTTAAATGGAAATACGGTAACTTAGGCAATAATGTATTCAGGAAATAGCAACAGTTTTGAAAACACTTGTGTCCAAAGAAATCAAGCATGTAATCTCCCCCGTATTTAATAAAGCAAGTAGTAGAAAAACGGGCTACGAACTCACCTTGAGTGAATGGTAATCAACAAGTATTCACAATAGAAAAATGCATCACGAAGGAATCCGAAGGAAACCTAATCCAATATAGGTCGTATAAGTACTAAACAATATAAAAAAATCAAGGGGGGTTTAACATGAAAACTTAGCAAGACCACATAGAATAAAAAAGGTAATATGACAAAACGAACTGGACTAACCCCCACAACGAACCAAACCCAAAAAAAAAAAAAAAAAAAATAAAAAAAAAAAACCGATCCAAAAAAAAAACCATAAAACCTACAACCAAAAAACCCAAAAACCCACAAACCCCCCCTCAAAAAAAAACCCCAAAAAAAAACCAAAAAACCCCACCACCTAACCGCCCCCAAAAAAAAAAAACCCCACCTGCCTAAAACCCCCCACCCAAAAAATAACAATACGCCCCACAAACAATAAAAAAATAAATAAAAAAAAAAAAACCGCCCCCCCAAAAACCCCCTCCTAAAGAACACCCCGCACCCAAAAGTAAACGCCCAAAACCTCCCAAACCCTAAAAAAACCCCAAACTACGCCACCCCCACAAAAAACCCCCCAAAAAAAACCCGCCAAAAACCACGCCCGCCACCCAACCAACAAAAAACGCCCCCAACAAACCAACCGCCTAAAAAAAAACAACCAAAAAAAAAAAAAAACAAAAACCCACCAAAAAAAAACCCCCCAGCTCCCACCCCCAAAAAAACACCCGCAAACAAAACACAGCAAACTCCCAAAACAAACCACCCACCCCACGCCCAAAACCCCCACCGGCCAAAAACCCAAACCAAACACCCGCACCCCCCACACAAAACCCCACAACCAAAAAAACAAAAAAACAAACAAAAAACCCAAACCCACAAACCCCAAAAAAAAAACACGACAAAAATAACAACTATAAAAAAAAAAAAAAAAACACTTTGATTATTATAGTCTATAGGCTCATCATACTATCGTTCGTGCTATCATAATTAAGAGGTCCCGTGTAAGTGACGTATGAGGAGTAGGACACTTTAAATCGTAAATCCAACACTCGTCGATAACGCCACTCGCCGAAGAGGCCCTTATTAGGAACTCCCTATAATAAGTACTTTTGCTTAAATTCTATTAGCTACATTCACCATCTAATCTTTTAGTGAAATCATATTTAAAAAGTAAAAACCGTTTATAAGTAGTATTTCATAAAACTAGGCTATCTTCTTGTATTAAGTCCTTTCATTTCGTTTCTTACGTCCACATTCCTTCGTATTAAGATGACTTATCAAAATAAACATTTTCAAAATTTGAGTTTTTCTGATGAATGAGTGGAATTTTAACTGTTCATAACAGTTTTATATATTTATTTTTATAGATTTAGTTATCGTAAATCTCTAAATGTCGTAACTTATATTCAGTTTAAAATCCGCTTATTTTAGCGATTCTTTCCGAGTACGTTCTCAGTATTTAAAAGTTTTATCATTTTAAAGGATGTTTTAAAAATATAAGTTCTGTGGTGAATATAATTTTATAAAAATATTTTTATAAAAGTAATATTTACCGTAAAACTTGAAATCGTCTATCTGTTCGATTATAAATCGGTTTTTCGAGTTTCTTATCATTTTGGAATCGTCATGACATGTAGTATTTTATAAAAATATAAAATGAAGGCTTTATTTTTCGAATTAAAACAGCAACTTTTGAATATTTTTAGAAAATATGTTTAAAACTAGTTTTTATAACTTTTTAGTTTAACCACTTTGTTACTAGTCCATTATAACATTTATTATCACATGTCTTACATCCTTAGGTCCTCTATCCCATAATTTTATTTCAACCACATAACACATGAATAGGTGTACAAAATTATAATCACATGCAGAAATATGTTTTACATGTTTAAAAGTAACCTAATGGTGATTTCACTACATAGAACTTATATACACATAAAATGATAAATGTAAAGACATAAAGGGTTTTAGATAACCTTATGGTGATGAATGATGATGAGAAATATAATCTAAACCCTTGTTTAGATTTTTAAACCAAGCTTGCAAGATTAGAAACCTTAATTTCTCAAGAAACCCTAATTTCACTTTCTTTGCTTAAACACACAAAAATACTTAACCTAACCTTCAAACCATCTTAGTAGGTCTTAGATATGCTGTGTGTATGCTTGTATAAGTGGTAGAAAAATTTATATGGGTTGTATGCATTGAGGGTTTTGAGCCGTGAGCTAGGGAGGAGGAAAAGAGAGTATTTGTTTGATTTGCTAAGTGAAATGAAGAGTGTATGTGTTTATCAACTAGTATGCAAGTATATATACCATAAGAAGTGTCCAAGAGACACAATGAGGGTCTTAAGGAAGTCCATGGTCTTGGTATTTGGTCAAAATTTAGAGACTAAGGGTTGTTGGTTCCCTAAATGAGACATAATCTCATGAAAATAAGGAGTTGTGTTTTTTAAACAGATATTTTTGTATCCATCCTTATATAACTGGTTATACCAGTGCATATGTATGATATTAGATTTTTTCGTGATTTATTGAGTATTTTGGGTATAAAAGTGGGTATTTGTTGAAGCTAACTGAAAAGATTTGGTGCTTCCGGAATGCCTAAATGTATTTTTTATGCGAAACGTAAACGTTTTACGCAACCAATAAAAATAAAATATAAAAAGTTTATTATTACTTTCGTAAAAATAATATATTGCTTGCTTGACGAAAGCTTTAATTCGTTTGGTGTCCGTTTACGTTAATTATTGATTTTTAGCTTACGCGATTTAACTTAACTATTAAAATTAAAAGCGAACGCGTACGAGAAAAAAATAAATAGTGAATTTAATAGTGTCGTACATTGATCAAAAATACGGATTGTTACAATTTTACTATGGTAGTCAGTTTGGTCTACGAGTGTACCACTCAAGTCTGCATCTAATTTAGGTTTCGTAGCCATTGGTGTACCAATGCTTTGTCCTTTTTCCATACCATGTTTTTTAAGTATCTCTAAAGCGTACTTGGCCTGATTGATAAAGATACCGCGTGGGGATTGGTGGATCTAAAGTCCTAAAAAGAATTTCATTTCCCCCATTAAGGACATCTCAAATCTACTGTGCATTAATTTTTCAAATCGTTTAGAAAATTTAGGGTTTGTGGACCCGAAAATAATGTCATCAACGTAAATTTGCACAAGTAGAATTTCCTCCCCGTATATTATCGTGAATAGAGTCGGGTCAATGGTACCTTTGGTAAAACCTTTGGATATCAGGAAATTTAAGAGTTTGTCATACCAGGCTCTCGGAGCTTGTTTCAATCCATATAGAGCTTTCCTTAGTCGGTAAACTTTGTCTGGATGATCAGGATCAACGAATCCGTCTAGTTGTGCAACATAAACCTCCTCTTTCAGTGGACCATTAATTTAACACCCTGATATTTCAACATAGCAGCGGAAGCTAAATTGGGGTATTACTTCATGAATCAACAGTCATAATCATAGAAAATGACTCATAAAGAGACGTTTTGGAAAATTTTGTTATCATTCAATAATATTTCAGAGTTTTACAAAAGGAGGTCCCAAAATAGATATAAAACATAGTGCTTGAATGATAACAGGTTTGGACGTCTTCAAGTCCATGCCACTCTGTGTCTTAAATTGCTAATTACCTGAGATAAACATGCTAAAAGGGTCAACACAAAGGTTGAGTGAAATTCACAGGTTTATAATATAATGGTTGAATACAAGTTAACATAAATGGTAATAATTGCATAATTACAATTATCATGGAAACAATATTATTGCACTAAGCTCATGACACTCAAACATTAACATGGAAATCATATCAATGATATTTAAGGAACAAATGTCCTTTTGGAAAAGTAATTTGCCAATTACCTATTATTTCTCAAATATAGTGCGCTTGGTTACCTTACTGGTAAACACAAACGGGATTCGTCAATCCCGATAGATCTATCCACATATATTCGCGTTCACGTTACGGTGATTAATGGTTCATGATATAAGGGACATTGGCAATGGAGGTAACTTAGGCAATAATATATCAGGATAGCATACAATTGGAAAATACTTGTATTCATGGTTTTGTAGCATGTATCTCCCTACGGGATTTGGAAAACATATAAAAGTGGGACTATGAACTCACCTTTAATAGGAAAATCTGATTGGTGGGAAAAGTTATTCAAATGGAAGTAAACGGCTTCGTCACGCAACCTGGGTTAATATGTCAAGTCTTAGTTCGATTGTTTATATTTCAAAACTTTATTTCATAAAGTTTAACGTAAATAGTTTTGGTTTATTAGTTTGTGAAAAATATCGCATCATTGTTCGGGCTATATAACCCAGAGGTCATGTAGTAAACGTTTGAGGAGCTAGGACACTTTAAATCGTAAATCCAGCAACTCGTCAAAACGTCTACCCAAATGAAACCCCTCACATGAAATTCCCTATTAACGTGTTACGTTTATAGTTTAAGTGGAAGAATATAAATGATAAGATTTTAGTCTTTTAGTTTCTCCAAAAGTTTATTGGAATGATAAATTGTGTTAAATATATGACATAACTTGATATATAAAGTGTTTCGATCAATAAATAAAATGCTAGGTGTGTCGGGTTTTAATAAAATTGAATTTTATAATGTTTAAATACATTTTTGTTTATTAATATGAAAATGTTATGCTTTATATCCTTATAATTTCAAAAATGGCAATATATACCCCTTGGTATAAATAGTTTTACAAAACTAATCCTTTTCATTTTATAATTAAATGAATTATTAATTTTAACCCCAAATAAGTTTTTGGCAAAACAGTCCCTAGTAGTTTAAGTTAGGATATACAGTTTTGGCCTAAGAAAAGTATACAAAGTTTCCAAAAGCTATAGAAATGATAGTATAGCTTATTTAAATAGCTTTTGAGATCACCTTATAGCTTAAAGGAATGCAAAAATGATTTTTAAAGCTTTAAAGGGCACGTTTGATTTAGGAAAATCAAACGAATGAGTTTATGGTTCAAAGGCTTATACAAGTGATTATAAAAGATGTATTTAGAGCTTATTGGTTCAAATAAGCTTTAGCTAGCTTATTGATGAAGTTCGAATGGGTTTAGGGTCCAAAAAGGGTTGATTAGGGCATGGTTTGGTTTAGAAGTCTCAAAAGAGTTTTAGCTTATACAAGTGGCTTAATCAAAGCTTATAAATGATCTATAACACATCAAGAGCTTATTGAACAAGTTATATGACTTACTAGTACTTATAATGGTTTGAATGGCTTGGTATGGATCGAGTAGTCCTTGGAGATGAATCAAGAACCCTTCTATCTTACACCTTGGTTCCTTCCTTGGCTTATACTCCTTCCTTTCTCTTCTTTGGCTCGAAATAGGTCAAGAACAAGTGAAAGTGTTTGTGATAAAATTGAGTTTTGTGAGAATGTGTTTGTGGTTTGAGTATTATAGGGGCCAGGAGTCAAGATTGCTAAATCCTTTTGCATCCTTATCGACGGTGTAAATAACTAATGGAAGCTAGGTTTTTAGCTTAGAAAGGTGTATGGTGATGTAGTGACTAATGGAAGCTAGTGTTCTAGCTTAAAGAGGTGTAAAGTGGTGGGAAGGGTTCGAATAACCAAGGAGGTGACAAGGTGGTAGTGAGGTGCCGACTTGGTGGTGAAAGGGTGATGACAAGGTGGTGATTCATGGTGGAGAAAATTAATCTTGATATTAGCTTGTTTAATAGACTAGTTTCAACAAGCTAGGGTGGCTATCGTTTAGGGTTTGTTTTGGTTTTGTAACAAGCAAGAGGTGTATGGAGGTGAATAAATAATTAAAATTGTGGTGCTTGAAGATGTAACTTATGCTTAAAGATGATACAAAAAGGCTAATGAGAATTTGGAGGGACATGGTTTTTTTTAAAATCTTGTGGCATGGTTTTAACTTGTACGTACACTGATATTGGTTAGTACATCTGGATTGCTTGTAAAATACAATATGGTGGTTTCTACTTCAGTCTTCTGTAAAACTTCACTTTACTAGTTTTTGCACGACCCTATCTTTCAATGGATGCTCTTAAGCCGTGGTCTGCTATATTAGCTTTGTTAATTTACAGCCTGTAGATGTAGACCAACACACGCGTAGCTAGTATCCTAGAGGACTGCGGCAACTGTGGTGCTCTATTTTGTGATGTCCTAGAGTCAATTTTGATACATCCCTTGTTTAATCCACATTTGTGTTTCTACAATTTTCCCTACTGTTATAACATTGCGTGAGGACACGGCAATCCTTTAGTTTGGGGAATTTTGATATTTGCTAAATTGTACATTAAATTACCCGGGATTTTGCCAAATAAAAGCAATAAAAATGCCAAAAGAATAGAAAAAGTGTGCTTTTGTGTCCAATTGTGCAGGAAAGGATTACAAAGACAAAAAGAAGCAAAAACGATCAAAAACCAACAAGAAACGGGAAAAAGACAAAGAGACAAGAGCAAAGAGTGAAGAATCAGCCAGAAATCACAGCCGGATCAGTCCGACACAGCAAAAAGGAAAGTCAAAGCCCAAAATGAAGTCAAAGGATCAAAGTTAACAAGTCCTCAAAGTTTGAAGACTTACTTTGAAGTTTTAGAGTTTCAAGGACTAAAGTTGTAAAGTGAAGAAAGTGTTTTAAAAGGAGAAAAAGGAAGATATCAAACACAAGGGCCAAACTTGCTGTTTTGAAACTTGATTTAACACTACAACTTGGGCGGAGAAAAGACAAGGACCACAAGTGTTAACATTCCAAACATTCAAAACAAACCCGCTTTTCTCGTAACAGCTTCAACCAACTCAACAAACTTTCCCGCCCAAATTCTACACAAACCCAACTTCGAAAATTCCCTCCCCCGCTCCTCTATAAAACCCAAGCTCGTTCATACACTCTCTCCAATCCTAAACGCCCACGTGGCAGCAGCTAATTGGCCAGGACACCTCATCTTTCTCATCCAACGGCTACAAATCAACTTCAAAAGATCAACGATTGAGATTTAAAGGATTTTTCTAGAAGACTTCCCTCCTCTTCTCCCATCCTCTATAAATAGCACCCCTAGGATCATTTTTCTGTGGTTGTTTTTTCTGTTTTAAATTTCTCTTTGTAATTTCTCGAATTTTAAGCACTTTTCTTTCACTTTAAGCAATTAAGTTTTTAAGCTCTTGTACTCTTCTTTTTCAAGAGGCATCAAACATGTCTTTAATATTTAGAATTTCCCATATCATGAGCAGTTGGTGAAACGAAAATGATCTTTGAATGTTTTACCATGCTTGACAACAAGTTCTCTAGATGATCTTTTGTTGTTTGTCATGATATTATATGCTTGTCTACTTTTGCTTATTTATTTGGACACTGGTAAGAAATCAATGTTTTTGAAAATATTTGGTTTCGTTTTCACAAAAGTTTTTCTCCACATTTTCTTCCTTACTTCATTTGCATGTGCAAACCGAACAAGATATTCCTGTGTCGGGGGTTTGAAATTTTCATAAAGACTATTTAACTTTGTGTAGTCATAGGGTCGCACTAAGTCTTTATTCAATTTTGATCGACTCTCTTTCTCAAGAGTCAGAGTCTCTTCCCTATCGGGGATGAGTCTGTTTGCAGGATCAGATTGGTCATGTGGGATCTTATACAAACATGGTTTTTCATATTGAGCCTTTTTGAGGGTAAAATAGGATTTGAAAAGTAGGTCTTCATTTAAATGTTGGACATTTAGGTGCTAATCATTATGAATGGTTTAGTTTGATTGATTTACCATTTTGCATAACAATTTTCATTCAAGATATCCTCCACCCCTAATCCCAAATCCCCGCAAATTCCTAACTTTTAATTGCTTTTCGATTGAAATTATTTTGTCGATGTCTTTTTCTTCCTTAAGTTTTAAATCCGTTATAACCTTTGTTTTTCTTTTGACAAGACCTTCGTATGTGACTTTGTTAAAAGATTGTTGTTTGACTAACTCATTGGTTTTCTTTGAACAACTGAAATTTTGTAGGCTCTTATGTTTTAAACATTTTTTTTATGTCAATTGTCATTTTGAGCCTAATAGTAGGCTTTAAGTTTTAAACCTTCTTTTATGTCAATGTCTTTTTGAGCTAATAGTCCTAGAGTTTCATTTAACTTATGTTCAAGTTTCTCATAGTTAACTGTATGGTCATTTAGGGTCTTGTACCTCTCAAACTTAGTCTATTTATTTTGAAGTGCAACTAGACAACTATCCTAAATACTATTAGATTCCCCTAGTGTTCTACTAGTTTCCGCAAGAATAGATTTGCACTCAGTCAATTCATGAGCAAGTGTTGTGTTTGCTTTCTTTAATTGCTTTTGAATCTTTTTATTTTCATCGACATCAAGTTTTAAATTTGCAATTAAATTAGCAAGCGCAACACGCTCATCATCACATTCTACAGCATTTTGGTCATTCTGAATATCATTATCACACATATCCAGTGAATAAGGAATGACATTACTATCACCCGTTTCCACTACACATGTGTTACTAATGGATTCAGGTTGCTCAGAATGTTGTATTTCATTGGCAAACACATTATATCCAGCATCGTACCTGTTCTAATGGCTCAGAATCAGTTCCTGAGTCTGCTGTAGGAACTTCCTGGATATTTGCCATATAGCTGTAATGTGCTTCCAATTCTTGTTCATTAATCTCTTCATCCGTGTCTGCTAGCCAATCAGATTGCTCTGCTTGTAGTTGAACACCTTTTCAGCTTGTTTGCACAGCATTATCTTTTCCTTGTGATATGTAGAGTCTTTAACCCTTTTTGGCTTCCTGCATTCCTTAGCAAAATGACCAAATTCCTTGCAGTTAAAACACTGTATCCCAGTCTGCTGCACTACCTAACCACCTACAGTCTCCCTAGCCCCGGCAACAGTCATTATCCACTGATTCCTAAACTATCCATTTTGATTGTCATTCTTGTATCTTGAAGTGGTATCCACATTCTTGTTTCTGGTGTTTGAGGAAATTCTGAGGTTGTTGTTGGTTGGTTTGTAGATCTTCTTGAAGTACTTTGCAATGAGTGACAAGTTTTTCTACATTTCCTTATCCTTCTGAGCTTGTTCAGGATCACTGTCTTCTTCAGAAGCTGACTCAGATGGAGGTGTGATAGGTTTGGCTATCTCTTTGCCTTTGTGTCTTGTAGGTGCATGAGATCTAGTTGGATGTGAGGCTTTTGATGTTGGTGCATATAACTTGTGAGACTTTGGTGCTTGATAATATGGATCTTGATGTGGTTGAGCAGCAGCAACAAGTGCTAATAGGTTAGCATTCTTGGCTATTATTTTTGCACGGATTTCATTAACTTCCTTTTGATATTGTTTCACTGCTAGTACTAATGTTACTACTACTTATGTTTATTAGTGTTGCTGGTATAAAAAGTTTATGCTGTTGGATTACAACTGTTAGAAGAATTGCTACTGTTAGAAGATAAAGATGAGTAAAGAGATAAGGATTACTTGGAGATGAAGATTAGAAGATAATTATAGAATAGATTATATCAGAATATTCTATAAGTTTATGTTTATCTTTAGTATATGTTGTAAGCCGACTAGGACTCCTTAGTCTATAAAAGGAGGCTCTAGGGCATTAGTTGAGATACAAGTTTTCATAGTTGTCAAGTCGATTTAGAAAAGCTTCAAGGTTGTAAACCCTAGTACTAGTGAAGAGTACTCGTATTTGATCATATAATATTCGGAGCGTTTAGTTATCATCTTTTTTTTTATTCATTCAAATTACTGTTCTATTCTTTATACTTTAGATATTACGGTGTAGATTCTTTTTTTTTTTTTTTTTTTTTTTTTTTTTTTTATTTTTTGCATACACTTTAGTATACATACAAAGTTTCTACAACAAGTTATTTTGGATTTATCCAAGGTAGAATTACCTTAGACAAGCTAAGGAATAGATCAAGGATTGGGATTAACAAGTGGTATCAGAGCTTTGCTTTGAGAAACTTTGAACTAGAAGTCATGGAATTTAGGAAGCAAGAAAATAATGAAGACACATCTTCAAAGGAAATGTTGGATATACATGGTGTAGGTTTTGATGGCTGTGGAACATGGCAGAGAACGGTTCAGACAAACATGGCTTCTAATGGCGTTTTCAGACTCTAAGGTATACAATGATAAAACTTACTCTAAAACTTATCTGAAAAACTATGAAACTCTTAAGAAACAATGTGATGATTTAATTGTTAAGCTTAATCAAATTGAATTTACAGTAGTACTCTATAAGGGTTTCGCAATGTAGAAGAACAACTTATACATATAGAAAGAATGAGGTTCTTTTTTAGTGAAGATGTTGTAGTTCTTAAAAGAGAAGTGCTTGCAAAACGACATGAAATTAATGTGGCTTAAAAGTGAGTTTGAAACAGTTTAAGCAAGAAAAAAGAGGCATTGAATTAAAATTTGAGAATTTGATAAAGCCTCAAAAAGACCTAGTACAAGTTGTTAGGAGTCAGATAACTGTACAATGTAAAAAAGGGTTTAGGGTATAGTGCAATTCCTCACTCCAATCCTTTAATTTATAATAGACCTAACAAGCTTGATCTGTCTTATTATGGTCTTGATGAATTCAAAGAACCTTGAATTAAAGGTATGGTTCTGAAAATAGTAAGCAGAGTCTAAATTATTTGGTGATTCAAAATTAGTGATTCTAAGGAAAATTCTGATGCTCTTTCGTTAAAAGAACCATAGTATCAGAAGACAAAAAGTAGCTTGATTGCGGTCTTCACTTAATGTTGATAAGAAACTGTTTTCCTGGATGATCAAAAGGTAGAGTTTGTCAAACTAAAAATCATGAAAATCTAGTTAAAAAGTCAGTTAGGTATGCTGAGATGTATAGATCACAAACTCCTAGGGGGAATCAAAGAAATTGGAATGGACAGAAGTCCAATCAACTAGGAATGATTTTGTGATCTATAACAAGCTTGCTTAATTTGGTGGGTGTTGTAATTATGTTTACATGCCCAGTTGTAAATCCATCAAAGAGAAGGTATGTGTATATGGGAATAATTATAACAGGGTGAACTAAAACTATACTACCAAAAGGACTCACCCTAATGCTCAAAGGAACATAGTTCTAAGATCAGTTTTAATGAAAGCTGGCCTAAAACAATTTAATACT
Source organism: Tanacetum coccineum (assembly GCA_026074375.1). Classification (NCBI taxonomy): domain Eukaryota; kingdom Viridiplantae; phylum Streptophyta; class Magnoliopsida; order Asterales; family Asteraceae; genus Tanacetum; species Tanacetum coccineum. The sequence continues at coordinate 24,421 of BQNB010033913.1, forward strand.
GCTAGGACAGTTAATACTGCTCATCCCAAATCTACAGTTTTTAGTGCTAAATCAATGTTCCGTTTTTCAAAAGTAGCACAATCAACTGTAAAAAGGCCCTTTCAACCAAAAATAGTATTAACCAACAAAAGGTTTACCTAAAAAGTTAATACTACCAAGGCAAAAATAGTTAATACTGCTAGGCCAAAAGCAGTTAAAACTGATAGGTCAAATTCTGCAGTTGTTAATGCTGTTAGGGTTATTCAGGAAAATGCTGTAAAGGCCTCAGCATGTTGGGTTTAGAGACCTACCAAACCTAATAATGCATCAATCACCTTGAAGAAACATAAATACATTGATGCACGAGGCAGATCCAAGTCAGTGATGGCTTGTGGTCCCTTAAAGGAAATCGATTTGCTTATTTGTATGTGCAGGGCAAGCGTGACACAAACAGGATTGCAACGTGATTTGTTGGACAGTGATGCTCAAGGCACATAACTGGGTACATAGCTTATCTCTCAGATTTCTCAGGATTTGATGGAGGTTATGTTACATTTGAGAGGAGGCTACTTATGTCAATATACAGTCAAGCATGGATGAAAGGACATGAAATATCAAAAGTGGTTTAAAAACAATCAAAAACATCTAGGCATGTCAAAAGAGGTTGGGACACTAAGATACCTCAGTCTAGTGGTCCCCCTAAAAAGGTTGGTGATGAGGTTGTCCATAAGGAGTTTGGTGACAGAATGGAAAAGGCTGCCACTACTGCTTCTAGCTTAGAAGCAGAGCAGGATAGTGGTAACATCAATAAGACCCAATCCATGGCAACACTTAATGGATCAAGTCCTTAGGGAATTGGTTCAGGTAGTGGTCCTAGGTGCCAAGATACCATATTGGGGGTGTAGATGCTCAAACTAGGTTTGAGACTACATCTAAATAGTCTAGTGATCCACCTCTCTCAAGAGGTTACACACTTGGAAGTGGAGAGGACAGTATGAAACTATTGGAATTGATGGCAAAGTGTACAAAGTCTGTGTGAAATAGTAAGGAAAAGAAAAGAGAGAAATTATGAGTTGAAAAACAGAAAGAGAGATGTGTGAATAAAAACAGAAAAGAGTGATTTTGTGAGCAAAAAGAATTGAGAGATATTGTGAGCATAAAAACAGAAAGAGAGCTTGTGAGAAGAACTAATTGATGATAGAAGTCCTTTTTGGAATGAAATTGAAGATTAATGCTGGTAGCTCAAACTTACTGCTGTTAGCCTCAGGTTAATACTAGTAATATAACTTAATGCTGCTAAGCATAAAATTTCTACTGCTGGTATATCTTAGTGCTGCTAAGCTTATGTTGATACTGTTAAGTTAATGCTTCCAGTTTAAGTTAATGTGTTAGGCATACGATAGTGCTATCAGTTTAAGTTAATGTTGTTAGGCATTATTTAGTGCTGCCAGTTCAAGTTCCTGCTGCTGAGGGTGATTTTATAAATACTTTGATTCAGGGTTTCATTTGATTCTTTATTCGATTTCAATCATTCAAACACTCTCTAAACGTAAACCCTAACTCAATTTCATCTTTAATCATCTAATCACAAAACAATGTCAACCCTAACTTTTGCTGATACTCACAATATGGTCGCATTCTTGGAAAAACCTGCTGAAAGTGATGGGTTTCATGAAATTATCAATTTTCTAAATGCTAACCACATTCATTATGCTTTAACTGTCAATCCTACCATCTACACATCTTACATTGAATAGTTTTGGGCAACAGCAAAGGCAAACACTGTCAATGGTGAACGTCAGTTACAAGCCCTAGTTGATAAAAAGAGGGTGATCATCACGGAGTCAAGCATTAGAAGTGATCTTCACTTAGAAGATGCTGGTGGTATTGATTGTTTGCCGACTGCTACTATCTTTGAAGAACTGGCAAGGATGGGGTATGAAAAACCTTCTCAAAGGCTTACATTTTATAAAGCTTTCTTTTCTCCATAATGGAAGTTCTTAATTCATACTATTACATAATGCCTTAGTGCCAAGTCCACTGCATGGAACAAATTCAGTAGCACAATGGCCTCTGCAATCATATGCTTGGCCATAAACCAAAAATTTAATTTGTCTAAGTATATCTTTGATGATATGGTAAAGCACTTAGAGGGAGGGTTCAAATTTCTGATGTGTGGAAACCATATGATCGTTTAAGCTCAGATTGTTTAGATCTTAATATCTAGGATGAACAATAACAAAGAACAATAGAATGCACATCGGAATAAACATTAAGAACATTCTTTATTATTGATTAACAAGGTTTCATCATCATCTTTATACAATGACTACTACAAGCCCCAATTCTACATGATCAATCGTAGAACGGTTACCTAATCTAACAGGATCAAACTAATGACCTTGAGGCTAAAACACACAAACCTAGGCGTCCACTTAGAGGACTTAACACTAGAAACACACACACACTTTTCTGGTGTTTACATCTTTGACACACACAAAACTATATCTAGGGATCTCTTTATATAGTAGAGTCCATCTAGATTTACAAGGGAAAACATAATTGTATAAGGAAACTAAATCTTTTAATTCTTTAATAAACTTCATCTTTATCTTCAAGAATCATATCTTTTGGAATCTTTTATCTTTTGTAGAATATCCTCCACTCAGCTTATAGAAATTTCATATTATCATTTAAGTCCCCTTGGTTTCCTTTTCATTCATTTTTTTGTCTTATCAACTCAAAATATATTTCCCAACAACCTCAATAATCACAACAACAACATCTCTTTTACCACCTCCTCAACCAGGACAAAGCATCACAGATCTGATCCTAGTAAGTCGCATAGGTGAGCTGGAACATACATATGGCAGATCTGATACAAAACACTTAGCTTTAGAGGAAAGTGTTGGACAAACCAGAGGGAATGGCTGTACAATCTTGGCGAAATCTCATATTCCCACAAGGTAGCAAGCAATGGATGAGATAGTCACTGATGTAGTAGATTGGGCAATGCAAGCTCCACTTCGAGCTCGCTTTAGGGATCTGTCCACTATTGATATGAAGGAAATTATTCAACAACGGATGTTTGAAGATAACTCTTACAAGGCTCATGACATTTACAGTGACTTATATGAGGCTCTGCAGAAGTCATTGGAGCTAGATTATTCAAATCAACGTCTAGCTGATCAGGAGGAAGCTCGCAAGAAGAAAAGAAAGAAGCGTTGCAACTCAAGGAAACTCTTCTGGGTCTCCATCTTCTCCGCCACCACCTCTACCTCCTCCAGCAGGTGCATCTGGTGCTCTAGGTATTTCAGGAACATCGGGATCCTCTCAGTTGCCACCACCTCCTCCTCCTTCGTCTACTGGTGCATCAAGATCTGCTCAGCAAGCAGGCAGTGAGGCTCCAGCTGTCTATGCATGGGGCTCACGCATCTCAATCCCTTGGATTGGACCTACATATGACACTAGATTCGAGTCAACTGATTTTATGACAGCTCAAGAGTTATCTCCTAAAGATTCTCTAATGCAAGATGATTCCATCCCTGACGAGCAAGTACATTTGTCTGATGATGAAGACTCCGGGAATGATCACCTACCAAAGGCTGACTCGAGAAAAGACTGGTGGAAACCACTACCTGAAGAGAAAAGACCAGCGACTCCTGAACCTGCTTGGACCATTCCTTCTTCTAATGTATTAGATATTAAGAACAACTGGGCGTCTACGTTGGTTTCAACTTATGAAACCCCTACTAAGAACTCATTACTTGCAAATACTGGAGACATGACGACTTTTATGAAATGGTACTGCCGACAAGTAAACAAGACCACGCTTAGACAAGCAAATTTCTAAGAGAAGGCTTATGAAGTTGTTAAAGCCTTCTATCCAGATGTCATTCACCTTCAGTTCCAGATGGAGGAGTGTCACAAGATGTTCACAGATCAGATTGACTGGACGAATCCAGAAGGAGATCAAGTCAGCGTCGATGTCAACCAACCACTGCCTCTTGGTGGTCCTCTAGGTTATGTCACTATTCAACTACAATTTTTCTTCAAAAAAGACTTAGAGTATTTACGGTATGGCAGCAAGGGAAGCAATCCTACACTATCGATTTCAAGATGAAGGCTGCTAGTTATCCTGACTTTGGGCTTGAACTGCTAGTGCGGGGGACGGGAAACCAAATGTGGATTGATGATGTGTGCACCTATGACATAAGTGCAAAATATAGCATCTCTCACTGGTGGTTTAATCGACAAAAGTTCTATATTGACAGACATGATTCTCTGTCACATACGTATCAAAGATGTCAGCAATCACATATGGCGTTTCGTAGTGTCGTCAGAATCAAAGCATATAAGATTTACGGGTATGACTTACTTGATCGAAATTGTCTCCGATGAGCTAGAACTTCATGAAATCATATTGCGGAAATAAAATATTTTCAGAACTCTGTATCTAGTAACTTTGAAGACCTGAATCTGCTTCCTCTGCAAGGTCATCTCGATCATCTTCCTGGTTCAGACAAAGGGATGCTATCTACTGCTGTCAAGATATGGACCCGAAATCTGGGTGATTCGGTCAGAGGGTGTAATACTGTAACTCGGCATTAAAAGTACCAGACATAGTTGAACCTTACTAAACCGGATAGAGCAACAGGCTTTGTTTACGAGTTTCAAGCATGATTATACCATCATTGAGTCTCCTCGAGCAGTAGTATTCCCAGTAGACAGCAATGACCGAAAGATCATAAGGTTCAATGAGATATACAAGTTCAGTGATGGGACGTTGACACGTATTCTAGAAGCACTAGATTACATAGTTAAGGAATTCAAGGTTAAGCGACTCAATCCGGGTATGAATACGCGATTCAGGACTGAAAAGGACGTGACAAGGAGCAAAGAGTTCATAGCGGAAATTGAAAGGCGTGAAAGCGAGTAAGGATTTACCAGAATATAGAATGTGTGTTTGGTGGACGGTTCGTAATATTGATACAGACGTCTTAGAGACGGAATGATTCGCCATTCCATTTAAAGTCAATATTTGATGTTTAATAAATTATTAACTTTGTAATTATATAGTTAGTGAGCTATTAGTATGTATGTGTCAGGGTATGAATTTTCGTTAAATTCAAAATCTTTCCAACCTATCATACCCGACACTAACAGACTCCCTCACTAATTGAGGGGGAGCATATATCGGTTCCAATATCGGCTTGTATTTAATCAGACCACATTTTCTCCCAAAATTTCTAACATATTTAAATCAATTGAGATCCTAAATCTCAAAGGGTTTGAAATTTTTGATCAGGGGAGAGAATGTGATTTAAATATTAAATCTGATAAAAATGTAATCTATTAAGACTCAAGCAGGTACTCCTCCCTCCATGTGCCAAACAATTTCGAATATCGACGCACATGTTGAGGGGGAGCAGTTTCATGAATCAAAACAATCGAGGTACTAATGCTTTGATGTTTACATCGCCCGTACCTTGATTGATTTTCAAATGGTTTTATGGCGAAGAGAACAGTACCAAAAGACCGACCCTGTATTTACTTTATCGGAGTTATAAGGATGGTATGGTTAGGTACATGTTCCCATGATCCCGCCAGAGCCGGAGGGATCTACCCAGGGACAATCCACTAGTTAGTGTAGAAGTCCTTAGGTATGATTACAAAAGGAGTAATGTGAGAATAAGGGAATAGTGCGGACTGAGATGGAGCTAGTACTGGAACATACCCAACAAGGTACTAGTAATGAAGTCTCGGTAAGCACCGAAGGGGTTGAAGAATGAAAAAGAAATGTTAAGATAAAGGGTGAAAAGAAAGCAGCCCTCCTTAAACATTAGGCAGAAACCGGGTCACTACATATGCTGTCAGAATCACATGGTTGATTGCTGACATTGAAGACAAGTATCATGGACCCAGTGATACGCTGCACAACCCTCCCTAGCCACTCAAGATCCCTCAAAGGATTCTTGTTTCATTTCTCACGGAGATCAATACATTTCTATCGTCTCTCTTACTCCGAGTTAGATGATATTGAAAAGGTGGCAGTCTGCTCCAGCCTCCGACTACTAAAAACCAAAAATGCACTATTGAGTCTAGAGCCATGAGATCATCCATAAATCTCGTTAGGACACTAATACAAACTATGCTTGCTCATCACACAATGTGATAACAAGTAAAGATCTTAAGAGTCCTACGCATTATCCTCGTGGTATTGCCAGAACATCCGAGTGATACGAAAGTACTCACAATGAAGATGGAAATCCTTCTAGAGCCAACATCAAACAAGCTCTTGGTAGGTGACATGTGAGATCCTCTTGAGGATTAATCTTGTGATAACTGGAAAGAAACGATGGTGCGATTCCTTATGAATCAAACTTGTTCCAGTATATGAATTAACGAGTAGCTTTGATTGCTAGTTTCTATACGCAATAAAATATACTATTAATATTTCCAAAAGAGCAATTAAGAACTTTCCTAAAGTCTCCCTTAAGAAAAGCTCACTCTAAAAGATATATATAATATATAATACGTATATTTAACCGGGAAGAATGATCACCCGGGTCGTTTCCCCAACGACTTGTGAAATTGAAACCTTGCTTTAGCTTGGATTATGATTTGAATAAGAGAAAAGATATTTTTGAGTATCTATAACTACTAAATAAAAACAACAATTAAAATGAACAATTAAAAGTAATTAAACACTTAAACTAATTAACGGTAGCAAATAAAACGCGACAAATAAGCAAATTTACTAAAATTAACTCCTAAAAATGCAAACTGAATTTTCTCAATGCAAGCACAAACAAAATCTAAAAGGGCTAGGATAAAATTTTCACAAGCTAGAAAAAGGAAAATAGTTCCCTGGTGCACAGCCAAGTAAAATAAGCTCAAACTTAGTAAATTTTGAAAACTAACTTATGAAAACTATCCATGATTTTTTAAATATTGAAAAGTCTTCTAAAGTAACTTAAAAACCTCAGAAAACTATTTTTAAAATTAAAATCCTATTTTTAAAATTAAAAATAAAAGGCCTTTAAAAATAAAATGAAAATTTAAAAGTGTTGAAAATGATTTTTCTGAATGAAACTAAAAGTTTATATCTTAATACTTAAAAAACTATTTTTTTGTATTTTTCTGAAACTTTTTTCTATTTTTTATGAATTTTCTAAAATTTAAACTTTCGAAAAATCCTAGAAATTAAACTAATTAATGAAAAATTGTGAAAAATTTAGAAAAAATCTTAGATGTAATAAAGATCACTAGAAAAATAAAAGAAGAAGCTCAGCTTATCAAATAAGCTGTGAAAACAGCTTATTTAGCTACGACTTATATTTAAGAAAAAGAAAAGAAAACGTGTTTAAAGTTAAAATGAAAAGGGAAGTGGACGGATGAGCTAATGTAGCACACTTGGTTAACATGTATGGTTTGTGAGAGAGAGGTCACAGGTTCAAGGTTGTCTAACACCCCTTTTTGCATTTTTTTTTCAAAACTCAAAGAACAAAAGTTGTAAAACAAGCTAATGTGAGCAACTTTAATGAAGGCAACATAAGCTCTAAACCAAAAATAAGCTCTTAAAAGCTTTTGAAAGCAAATGTCAACAGAAAGTAAGCTTTTGAGCCTACTTTTGCTTATTTTTACTAAAAGCTTTGCAAATACTTCAATATAAGCTTAAATTACAAACTAAAAGCTATCCTATGAAGCTTATGATGTCTACAAGCTAAAAATGAAAAACTACTTGAGCTGAAAACACATTAAGCTAACTGAAATAGGAGATTAAAAAGCTAAACTAAGATGGTAACTCAAAAAGTTTAAAAATAAGACAAGCTCTAATACTCAATAAGCCAAGACAGAAGCTGAGCTTATGGAGTATTAACTAACCACTTATAAGCTATGAGTTCAAGTAATAAAAACAGGTCTAATAAGCTAAGTTTATAAAATTAAAAGCTAATCTAAGTTACTACTATTTTTGGTATTTATGAGATTTTTATGACTTTTTAAACTACATTATCCTAAGTAATTATGCTAGAAAATGAAAAGTAAATCTTAATCTATGCTAAGCTATATGTTAACTTTAAGCTATTTGAGTTTAAGCTAATGATTACTACAAACAATTAGTTGAAATTAGGCTAAAAAGGACAGAAATAGTAACTATGGTTACTACTGCTAGTGCAAATGCCCAAGGGCCCAAAACGCCAATGCAGGATACCTTGATGCTTTCCTCTGCACTAGACACATTAAATGGTTGTATCTAAACTCAATGCAAGCACAAACAAAATCTAAAAGGGCTAGGATAAAATTTTCACAAGCTTCTAGAATTAGTTTAGAATTTAGGAATTTTTTTTATATACTTTTTTAGTATTCTTTAGCTAGAAAAAGGAAAATAGTCCTCTAGTGCACAGCCAAGTAAAATAAGCTCAAACTTAGTAAATTTTGAAAACTAACTTATGAAAACTATTTAACTACTAGTTTGAAGTGAATTTGAAATTATCTCAAATGAATTGCACAATTAAGTTTGACTTTAAGAAGTCAAACTCTACTAAACCAAACACTCCCTTAATTCTAACAGTTTTCACTTAAGTTCATGAAATGAAAATCTAAATAGCTAATCCTTATTTCTAGACATTAATTAGCTTAAAACAATCCTAGCAAACATAAATCTATAACTTCTAAGCTGAAATCAAAGGTCTACAAACTAATCTAACTATATTTTTGGTTTTTATGGCTTTTAAAGACAAATAATGAAAAACTTAACTCTAAACTATATTAGCTAAAAACAGATAAGAAAATATGAATAATAAGCACAAATTAACTAAGATAAGCATAAATAAGCACTGGATAAGCAGATATAAGAACACATAAGCAATTAAGCAATCTACACTATTACGTAATTTTAAGCTAAAATTTAAGAACAATGAAAGACAAGGAATTTAAATGGGAACTTACAAATTGCTTCAGCTTAACAGAAGCTTATAGGCTCTTAGAGCTTATCTACAGCTCTGGCTTATCAGAGATAAGCCAGTTAAATCCTTGGGAGCCCTTCCAAATCTAGCTCCCCTTCCATAAGCTTAATAAGTCCAATATTCAAAGTTTTAAGCTAATTTTAGAATTTAAGTATTATTAAAACTTATTTAAGCTCAATCTAAGCTTAGAGACTTAGAGAGCTATTGAGAGCTTATAGGAGCTTATGAGTCATAACACAAACATTAGAACTAAATGAGAGCTTATCACAATTGTTTAAAGGAAAACTGAATTTATTGACTTTGAAAAGCTAGGTTACATTACTGATAAAGAGATTACAATAGAATTTAAACTGAAAATTACATTTAACTAAAACTTAAGCTAAAAACTAGAAAATTCAAAAAGTAAAAGCTAGTAAAAAAAAGTAAGTCTTGTGTGTGTGAGTGAGTGAGCTATTTATAGCCTCATGCTGAACCTTCTAGGCTGTTGCTTGCATCCCACGCTCCTTTTAATCATGGACGTACAATCTCACAATGATTGGAGAGTAATTGATGGCCGTTGGATCAAATGATAACTCACACGGATTGCCAGCGTGGCATCCGTGTGGTTACTTGATTGTGCTTCTTTTGAGAGTACACTCAGTGTAAATTTCATCAATCCTTGTGCTTTCCTCTCTTCCACGTGGCATTTCCTAGCTTGATTGACCAATAAGAGCCTTGAGATTACGATTTTATCCCTGCCATCTTGTACTAGAGCCATTGAATTGTCCTTTCCACCCTTTAATTAAGCTTTGCCCTTTGATTTTGACTGTGTGGTAAAGTTGGGGAAGACGGGTGAATAGTGAAACAAATTTTCGCGCCTTTTTCTTTTATAACTGAAGGGGTAAAAACGGGTGTGAGTTTGGGGTAATTGCAAGACTAGTCCTTGTCTTTGGTTTATGAAAGTTTAGGTATAAAATGACTTTCATTTTTGGCAGGAATGGCCCCTGTGGTTTAATAAAAGGCAATGGGTTTTAGGGTTTTGGGCCGGGTAGGGTTTTTGATAAGTTAGGGCCCATTAAGCCTTAGGGACCATTTGTGTAACTTTTGGAACTTGGGGGACTTAAATGGAAACATTGGGATTTTTGTCTTCTAGTGGTTGACTTCTGTTGACCATGGTTTGACCAATTTTGACTGAAGGTTGACTTTTCTTGGCTTTGGCTTTGAATCCTTGGCTTCTTTTGTGCTCTTCTGATTCCCGTGTCCGTGTTTGTCCGTTTTTGACGGTTTTCTTGTGATTTTTATCTTATCCGTACCTGCACACACAAAACACAAAAACAAATATATTTTTGCCATTTTTAGTCTGTTTTGGTTTATTTAGGGTCATTTTTTGGTATAAACAGATATGTGTATTTTACACTTATCAGATAACATCGTTTGTAGATTTGGACTCCCAGGAGAAATCATCTCGGATAATGGAAAACAATTCCAAGACAATCCGTTCAAGGACTGGTGCGAGAAATTATGTATCTGCCAACATTTTGCTTCTGTTAAGCATCCACAAACTAATGGTTTAGTGGAAAGGGAAAACCATAGTCTTGGAGAAGGGATAAAAGCTAGGTTGGATGAAAGGAGCAAAAACTGGATGGAAGAACTTCCTCATGTTCTATGGGCACACCGCACAATGTCTAGTAACGGAGACACCCCATTCTCGTTGACATACGGAATGGAAGCCGTCATCCCAGCAAAAATCGGCATGCCCACACTAAGAACAGCGGAAGTAGACTTAGTACAGAACGATGAAGCCTTGGAAATCAACCTTGACCTACTAGAGGAAAGAAGAGAGCAAGCAGCAATTTGAGAAGCAAAAGGCAAAGCAAAGATGGAGAAGTCTTACAACTCCAAAGTCTGCAGCCTAAGCTTTAAACCAGGAGACTTGGTATACCGTAACAACGATGCAAGCCGTGTGGAGGACACAGGGAAGCTAGGACCAAAATAGGAAGGACCATATGAGGTCACGGAAGCACTTGCAAAGGGCGCATATAAGTTAAGAGACCGTGACGGGAAGCGGCTTTCGCGGACTTCGAATATCAGCAACCTTAAGAAGTGTTACATTCACCAAATGTAAGCAATCCACCCATGCGGACTCCGCGGTGGGGGTAATGCAGTCCAATCTATCTTCTTTATGCATTGTAATGTTTTCTTAAATAAAAAGTGGAGCCTAGCTACCTTCACAACTTTTACTTTAAAATTCTTGTTGTTTATTTTCAAAATTATTATATTTGTGATTAAGACGCGCACGCAATAGGGCACGACCCAATTAATGTTACTCCGTATAACAAAAGGATGAGTAACCTAACAATTCACTCAAAAGTATATAAGAGGCATTGCAAGGCCAATACCAAAAAAAGTGTTACACGAACGTTTCACTAAGCCTATCATCACAAGTGCACAATAGTGATATTCAAATATGGCAGAGAGAATAACCCACAAATATTCAAATAAAGACTGTCAAAATAAAAATATCATCATATTAAAAGAGATAGCAAAGTCATGGTTAAGTACTACGACATTCAAAAACATACAAGTATGAGTTGCCGCACACAAAAAGGTCCAAAGTGACCGCGGCATATGACGGATAAAACACTTCGAATAAATTGTACAAACATACAGGGGCTACAACAAAAAGGTCACATACGACCAAGTCCAGGCATTATAGCAAGCCACTAAGAAATGATCAGCTCCGCATCATCAACATTCAGAAAAGGATCAACATCCGCACCAGCATTTCCTTGATCCTCCCCATGTGCAATTTCGTAATCATCCATGGAAATAGGTGGGATAGTGCTTGCGGAAGCAAATGTCACATATAAAGCAGTAGTATTATCAGGAGCAACACTAGAAGTACCCGCCGTGCCTTCCAAAGCCGCAGCAGACAAAGGCTCAGAGAACGAAACAAAAATGTCACAAAGAGCTGATCTATTGTTAGCAATGTTTTCTCTAATCCTCTAAACTCGGTCGTGGGAAACATCTAGAGAAAGTGATAAGGCTCTGGCACCAATAACAGTTTGATCCGGCGAATGATGAACAGGAACCATTAGCTGGTCAACATGAGGCTGTGAATCGTTCAAACCCAACCTTTTCGCAAGAGCTTCATCTAAATGGAGAAGGTCCATTACAGTTTCGACACTTGAATCTTTGTTGGACTGCAGCTCAACAAGCAAGGAGAAGTTCACATTCTAGACCTCTTGCAAAGCGGAAGTAAAATCATCCTCCGCGGAAGGATTAAACGCAACAACATCTGCAAGAACTCTACCTTCCTGGCCATGAGTAATTCCGGCAACTAACCCATCTTGCATGCATTTCTCAATGGCCTTGCTGATAGCCGCCCCAAGGGCAGAAAGATACTCCAGAGAGTTAAGACACTTAAACACAACAAGCTTCATGCCATAGGTAAGAAGCCACCTACGCCCAACAATGGTAGTCAACAGATGAGGATATAACCTTTCTTCCAAGTGCAGGCACATCTCAATAAAATCAGCATCTAGCTTGTTAAATTTCTCATGCACAACCGCCATCTGTTCATCCTGGAACTTCTCAAGCTGACTCATACAATTCTCATACACCGTAACTTTTTCCTGGAGTCTGGCAGAAGAAGTTTCCAGCTCACGCACCTGCAGATTATGCGGAAATATGAAGATAAGAAAATAAAAAAAGAGAAGGAAAAAACCTAAGTATAAAGATATATACCTGATCAGCAAGCCTGTCATTCTATAACTTAACAGTTGTGACCATAACATCCGAATCAGCAGCCTCTTGCTCTATGACTTTCACCGTAGCTGCAAGATCTGTTACTTTCACATCCAACACACCCTTCTCCTTCTCAAGGACAGTATTGCGCTCCTTCAAAGATTTTATGTCATCCTGGAGAGATTTCTCAACAACTTCAAATTTAGAAGCTTCAGCACGGAGATGGATGGCCTCCGCGGCTTCCGTTTCCTTCACAAGCAACTGCGCTTTCAGACTTCTAATCTCCTCATCCCTAGCCTTCAGCAACGAATCTTTCTCCTCCACAACAGAACACAATCTCCTTTTTTCTCTAACATTGAACTCAACACGCATTCTCACTTCAGCACTAAGCGACATTTGGCGAACGGCTCTTACATTGAATTCCGTGAAAAGCTGGTCGTGTTCCATCCTACGGATCGAAGCAAAAAACTTAGGAGGGGCAAACTCATCCACCATCTCGCAACAAGTACGACCATCATCTAAGCGAGAACCATTAGTGACACTCCATTGGGGTACGTACACTTTCTGAAGATCCGTGTTAGGACTAACAACAGTACGGATAACACCAACAATGAAGTCACTACCAGTAAGGCCAGAGAAGCCACCTACGGTATGCTCAGCCCTAGAAGAAGACCCATCACCAAAAATAAAAGGCTCAAAAAATCTTTCCATAGCAGTTGTAGTCGGGTCAGCCGTGGAGGTAACGATAGTCGCCATTATCATTAGTGAAACGGAAGGCCTGGCAAAAGAATCAACCTCAGCTTCCGCAATATTTGCACTAGAATGATGAGAAGAGTCTGAGGAAATAACGAACCTTGGAGGAGCAGTAATGGTTCGAAGATTAGCCCCGACCATGAAGTTAGATTGATTCCCATCCTCTCGCTCTGGTGTCACGGACACAGAAGAAGTAATAAAGGGTAAGGTAAGTAAGGCCGCAACCCCAACATCAGGATTCAACACAGCTCCAGCAAGTAATCTCTAGAGTGCGGACTTAGATTTACCAGCAATAGATGGCCCGGTTGAAGTTTCATGATCTTCCCTTAACTTCTTAGGAGGGTATGAAGGTTCACCAGCATCATAAATAGTCGTTTTCCTTTTCCTTTGACGCTTTGGTTGCACAGGAGCCGCGTCTTTAGCAACAATATCCGCAGTTGCACTAATGTTAGAATCACATAAATGGTCCTGAACAAAGAAGCTTCGGTCACTCGAAGATACAAGACAAAAGTCTAGCTCGAAAGTCAATG
>BQNB010033913.1:39150-51968 GCA_026074375.1 Tanacetum coccineum
AAGAACTGGAGGTTCTGGCAAACGAATCTGCTTGATCCATCAAACATCGAATTTGTAAATATTTTTATTTTTCTCTTTATTTTGATTTATAAATATTTTTGAAAAAAAGAAAATACAAAAACATAAAATCAACAAAAATAATTACAAAAATATAAAATCTAGAAAAACAAAATAAAAAATCAGAAAATTTTGAAAATACCAAAAATAATCTTCTCGACATGTCTCTTGGAATCGATAACATTTACGTACCTAAAAATGTCGATTAACATTGACACGAGTGTGTAAATGAAGTTCGAGCAAGAGTTTATACGTTTTAAAACATGTCCTTTCTAAATTTTCTCGATGGCTTATGCGCATATCAGTGCATAACCCGAACTTCAATGTAAGGAAAGTGTATCTTTAAAGATAATTTATCCTAACAACGAGAAGAATAATCTTTTCGGGTCTTGAGCTAATGAAACAAAACATTAAAAATTTTGAGCTCATGACAATGGCTTACAGTTACTTCAGACTGTAACCCGGACCCAAATGTCATAGGGGAGTGTACGCTTCAGTGCGCTTATCCTAAGAAAAGAAGAGAAATCTTCTTTCAACGATTTTTCAAAATTGTTGAACACAATTTTTTAAGAAGAGCTTTAAATGTCAAATACTTATGGTATAATACTTGTGGTATCTTTCAAAATTATATGTTAAACACTCCCGTCCTCATATAATTTTATAAGTGGATCAATTTCTAAAAAATGTCACATTTATGTGGATCGATTTTTGAGGGGGAACTTTTAAAACCAAAATCCTTTAATGTTGTTAGATACATATCATAAAAGTCAATTTTTATGTATCAAAAAACATTCAATGGAGTCAAAAGCGATACTTCAATGTCATTTAAAAAAACAGTGCACACACTAATTTGGGTATGTGTATGTTAACATCCCTTTGCGGTTTATCTTAGGATATCATATGCTAGGAATAAATTTTCATATGGACTTTATACTGCAACAGTTACTAAAGGAGGTAGTACTGCCAGTACAAAAGTTAGTACTGCCAGTATTATGTTAGAACTGCCAATGTTTACTAATACGGCTTACGTTGAAGGAATTTTGTACTGCTAAATGTCAAGATGCTAAACTGAAGTAGAATTGCATGGAGGAGTTATATCGGGATGTTTGTTTTGAATTATAATCTGATCCTAATAGATGGCAGAATATCTGTGTAAGAGCTCCTTGTATTTCTATAAAAGGAGATCCTAAGAGTAGTGTAGATACATTTAAGAAAATTTAGAGATATATTTAGAGAAAATTTGTAATAGCTTCAAGGTTGTGTAACCCCAGTACTTCAAGTGTACTCGTATTATTTAATAATATTGAAGCAGTGAGTTTTGTGTTCATTGTTTGTTTGTGTTCATTACTGTTCCATTAATAAACTTCACTAGGTATCAAAATGTAGATTCGCTACACTTTGGTTTATACAACAGATCTAATTCTTTGTTATTTGGATTCTTCCAAGGTAACCAATACTCTTTATTTCATAAAGATTCGATCAAGCGTGGGATCAAAGGTGGTATCAGGAGCCTGTGGCTTTGGACGAATCTTTGATCTAGGGAACATGGAGTTAGAAAAATTCTCAGAACAATGCGTTGGCGAAGCTTTCCATTCTAAAATTCGGAGAGTATGAGATGTGGGTGGGGAAATTTCAGAAAAAAATCAAAGCTGTACTTTCAAGATCAAGACTTTGCATTATGGGAGGATAAAATAGAAAAATGGGATTCGTGGGTGCCTATTCCTGTACAAGCACCAGACATCTGTCTTATCAACAGCATTGGAAGACGATGTGCCCTCTTATACTGAAGAAAAGTTTGCAAAAAAGAATGTTGTCAAAGCCCAGAAGGTCTTCTCCATAATGGAGACTTACAAAAGATACACTCAGCTTCTTTAACCAGTATGCTGATGCTCAATCTATGTTTATTGCTATTAAAGCTCGCGATTTGGAGGGTGTGTGGCAACAAAGAAGACAACAGAAGCATGGACTGAAGCACACAATATGAAAACTTTAAATGGCTACAAGCGCAGAATCTTTGGACTCTATCTTGAACAGGCTTCAAAGCTTGTTAGTAGAATGGCAATTCTTGGTGTTGATACTTCTCCAAAGGATTTACTGTTAAGTTTTGAGAAGCTTACCTTCAGAATGGGATACAAATGTGAGTAGTTCTGGATGAACAAACGACTTTGACAACAACTGGGTTTGGATGATTTGTACAACAATTTTAAAATTGTTGAACAAAAGGTTAAGAGAACTGTTGCTGTTAATAATGATGATAAGAACTTGGCATTTCTAACCACTTCCAGTCCAAGCAGTACTAATACTATTAATACTGTTAACACTGGAGTTAGTACTGGCAACACCAAGGTTAATATCTGTAGTACAGATACTAGCTACTGCTAGTTTTAGTGATGGCACAGTTTATGCCTTTTTGTCCATCAACCACAAGGGTTCAACTTGTTCTTGAAGAATCTTGTGCAAATCATGATGTGATTTGAAAGAAATGGATCTAAGTGGAATATGGAACTGCTAAGCATGAGGGCAAGATGTTCTATCAGAAGAACTAGATGGAAGATATCATTGATGGAAGTAGTACTGCTGGATATGATAAATCTAAGGTAGAATGTTTCAACTATCATAAAATGGGACATTTTGCCAGAGAATGCAGAGCACCAAGAAGTAAAGAAAACAGAAATTGGAACCAAGGAAGCTCATCAAAGGCAGTTAGGATTGAAGATGCTTCTGAAAAGGGGC
This sequence comes from Tanacetum coccineum, assembly GCA_026074375.1. Lineage (NCBI taxonomy): Eukaryota > Viridiplantae > Streptophyta > Magnoliopsida > Asterales > Asteraceae > Tanacetum > Tanacetum coccineum. The sequence goes on from BQNB010033913.1 coordinate 41,941, forward strand.
AATGTTGTATAGATGGTGCTGGATTTGATTGGAGTGAATGGAAGAGGATGAATTTAAAGGCAAAACATGGCTTCATGCATTTACAGATGATTCTGAGGTATCAAATGATAAATCTTGTTCTAAATCTTGTTTGCAAAATTATGAAGCTCTTAAAAAACAGTATGATGATTTACTAGTTAAATTAGATGATACTGCCTTTAAAGCAGCTACATATAAAAGAGGTCTGTCAATTTTAGAAGCACAAGTAGTTAAATATAATGGATTCTGAAGTCATGTTTTCTGAAGAGTATAGCTTTGACTAAAAAGAAAGAGTAGGTCATAAGGATTATCTAATGGGATTAGTTAGACTGAACCTTGAAAAAGTTCAAGGAAGAAAAAGATGGTTTGAATTTAAGTAGCAAGTTTGAAAAATCTTCTAAACTGGACTTAGATTGATATGTTAGCATGTCAGGTAACTGATCAAAAGCAAAAGGGTGTTTGGATTGTTATACTGCTGTCCCTCTACCTCATCACCTTAATTTCAACAGACCAATACCGTTAGACTTTTTTGTTTTATTTTAGGTCTTGAGGATTCGCAACAACCTAAGGTAACATGGAGTATGGTCCTAGGGATTCGAGTTTAAAGCTAACACTGTTCTGTAATAGAGAGGTCAAATAATTTCTAAGGAGAATACTGATGAATCTCTTTACTCAACAACCAAAGACTGTTCTGAAAACTGATCTGTGTGTCTCCACTTAAGGTAGACAAAGCTTGGAAAGAAAAGTTTTTCCATCCTGCTAATCATGTTAGGGTAGAAGAAACCTCAAAGGATAGAGAGAAATTCTGATGCCCATTATTGAAGATTGGGTGTCAGTTGATGAGAAAGAAGTTGAGGGTCTATCCTAAGGGTAGAAAAAGAAAATACCTACGCTACTAAGTAAGAGTCAGTTATAACTGTTGACCATAGTTGAAAAGAAAAGTTAGGTATGCTGAGATGTATAGGTCATAGAGACCTAGGGGGAACCAAAGAAGTTGGAATGGTCAGAAATCTGATAGATTAGGATGTAACTTTGTTTTTCATAACAAGGTATTCTTTATTTGTGGTAATTATTGATCACATTCAGTACAATTGTCTTAATGCTTATAAGCATATGGTTCCAAAAGCAGTCTTAATGAGGACTGGAATAAAAAATATACATAATTGCAACAAGCCTCCTTAGTACATGTTTAGGTCTGTTAAAATTCAGACCTTTTAAGTATGCCTGAGTTTGTTAATATGTTAGGCCTTTAATACTGCTCACCAAAAAACCAACAGTTTCTTGTGTTAGACCAAAGACTTATTTTCAAAATCAAGCACAAAGGCCCTTTTTCAAGAATACAGCATTAACAAAAAGGTCTAAAAATCAAAATATTAAAACTGGTAGACAAACTGTTAATACTGTTAGGCCAATTGTTAATACTATCAGGGCAAGGGGATTTAATGCTGTTAAGCCCTCAGCATGTTGGGTTTGGAGACATATCAAAACCAATGGTGCATCACTAATCTTTAACAATATTATTAACATTGATGCACGAGTAGATCAAGTCAGTAATGGCTTGGTCCCCAAAGCTAACTAATTTATAAGTTTTTGTGTGCAGAGCCAATTCATAACTAATTGAAAAGGATTGTGGATAGTGGATGCTCAAGGAACATGTCAGGTAACATTGCTCACATTGATTTTGAAGTTGTATAATTTGTCAAGTGTTGAAGTTTACTTTTCTAGTGTCCACAAAATGGTGACAAAAGAACTATGTTATTTTTACTGACTCTGAATGTCTTGTTCTATCTTCCAAATTTTAATTTGACTGATGAAAATCAGATACTCCTTAATTCCTTGACAGAACATCATGTACAGTTTTGATATGAAAAAATAGTTCCATAGATGGTTTAACTTGTTAGTTGCAAAGGCTACATCTGAGGAATCAATGTTATGGCATAGGAGGCTTGGTCATGTCAATTTTAAAAATATTAATAAACTTGTCAAAGAAAATCTTGTAAGAGATTTACCTTTAAAAAGATTTGAGAATGATCAAACTTGTGTTGCCTGTCTTAAAGGCAAGCAACATAGAGCCTCTTGTAAGTCCAAGGCCTTTAGTCCCATTACTAAGCCATTGTTTATGCATAGCATAAGGATCTGTTTTGGGCACAATTTTAGTTTGCCAGTCTTATGCATAAAAGTATTGCTTGGTAGTTACTGTCTGATTATAGTAGATTTTTCATGGGTTTTCTTTTTAAGAACTTAGGTTGAAACTAGTGTGATCCTTAAAAAACTTTTTCATAGGAGATAGAAACCTAGTGGATAAGAAAGTTAAGATAATTCAGATGTGATAAAGGGAAGGATTTAAAAACCATGTGATGCGATGAGTTTTGTAGAGAAAAAGGGTATCCAAAAGAGAATTACAGTGTAGCAAGGCACTCAACAAAATGGTGTAGCTGAAAGGATAGATTAGGACTCTCATTGAGTGCTAGAACACATGTTAGCAGATTCTAAGTTAACTACAAACATTTTGGGCAGAAGCTGTCTTCTATTGCTTGATATGTACAAAAATAGGGTCTTAGTAGTAAGCCTCAGAACAAAAGACTCCTATGATCTCTTTCGGGGTATTAAACCAGCTATAGGCTTCATGAAGCCATTTGGATGTCTGTTACAATCTGAATACCTTAAATAAAGTTGGGCAGTTTGATTGTAAAGTGATGAGGTTTCTTTGTTGGTATTCTTTAGATAGCAAAGCTTTTAGGGTTTACATAAATTTCTGACCTGGAAAGTAACGGAAAACTTCATTGTGGGTTCCTAGTGAATATAACCTTGTTAGAAGGCAAATGGTCCCAAGTGGCTGTTTGATTTGATTCTATACCCAATATAGGAATTATGTGCAGTGCTTGCACGGAACTTTTCTAATGTTTCCTGAAGGTATTCTAGGAGGTTCTGAGTCCAGGGGCATATCCTCTTCAAACAAGATCAAGATTGTATTGTCATGACAATTTAGAGCGATGCCTTCATTACTTTGATGATGCTTCACTCAAATCTATTGCTGATGTACAAAATAAAGATCAGATGGGACTCATGAGCATTGCAGTTTTCAAGAAATGGTATTGATGATACCAAGTTAATATGGCAGTACACAAGTTAATAAAGGTAGTAGAGAAATTAATACTGCTGCTCCTGAAGTAATATGATCTGAAGGCTTGATGGGACCATTTCCTACAACTGAAGACAACAAGTAGAGATCAGAAATTGAATTAGGGTATATTTCACCATATTATGAAGTTTCTTCAATCTCATACAAGAATTCACCTAGATCATCAATTGATATGTGATTGGTGAGTGCAGTCTCAATGTTCAAACATGTGGATGACAACTTCTTATTTTGTATGTGGATTTCTGTTGCCATATATGAAGGAAAGACTCACCAGGACTTACATACATGCCTTTTTGCTTGTTTCTTATCTCAAGAAGAACCAAAGAGAGTTTCTAAAGCTCTTAGTGATCCTGCATGGGTATAAGCAATGCAAGAAGAACTCCTACAGTTCAAACTGCAAAATGTATGGGTTCTTGTAGAATTGCATAAAGGTTCATATGGCTATTGTACAAAGTGGGTCTCAGAACAAGCAAAGATGAGAGAGGAATATTCATCAGGAACCAAAGAAGGACTTGTTGGCTCAAGGACATAATCAGAGAGGCATTGTTTATAGATGAAGTTTTAGCTACAGGGTTCTTGGATAGAGGCTTTAAGAGTATTTCTGGCCTATTGCTTTCTTATATGATTTTACTGTCTACAAAATGGATGTCAAATGTGCTTTCTTATATGGTCAAATTGAAGAGGAGGTAGTTATGTTATGTCAACCTTCCCGGGTTTGAAGATCCTGGACCATCATGATAAAAGTTGACAAAGTTGTGAAAAGCACTATATGACTTCATCAAGAACCCAAAGCTAGTATGACACATTGGCCACTTATCTTTTGAGCAATGGATTTCAAAGAGGACAGATTGATCAAACTCTTTTCATCAAAAAGTCAACAAGGGCATATTTTGCTTGTTTAAATCTATGTAGATGACATCATTTTTGGATCTACCAAGAAGGAAATGTGTGAAGAATTTCGAGAAAGGCTTTGAATGATAAGTTTCAGATGAGTCTAATGGGAGAACTTACTTTTCTTTTCGGGATGCAGGTCCAACAGAGAAAGAAAGGCATATTTATTAGTCAAGATAAATACAATTTTGTCCTTGAATTATTGAAAAAGTCTAATACACAGATGTGAAGTTCTGCCTCCACTCCCAAGAATTTGGAAAAAGCCCTCTTGGTTAAAGATGCAGATGCTGATGATGTTGATGAACATTTTATAGGTCTATGATTGGATCTTTGATGTATCTTACAGCATCCAGACCAGATATCATGTTTGCAGTATGTGCATGTGCAAGGTTTTAGATACCTTAAAGGTAAACCATCTCTAGGTCTTTGGTATTCTAAGGATTCTCACACTGGAGTTAGATGCTTATATTGATTGTGACTATGTGGAGCTTACAATTGACTTAGGAAGTCAACACTAGTGGTTGTCAATTTTTGGGAAATAAGATTAGATTTCTTGGCAATGGCCAAGAAACCAAACTTGTGGTTGCCACTTCTACAACTGAAGCTGAATATGTGGCATGCTGCAAATTGCTTTGGAACAAGTTCTCTGGATCAAAACCAATGATTGGATTATGGTATAATTTTTATGAACACTGTTATCTTACCTTGACAATACCAGTACTATTGTATCCATAGGAAATCATGTTAAACACTCTAAACAAAAACATATAGAGATTTAGGCATCACTTTATAAAGAGATTTGTATTACTAAAAAGTTGATTCAAATGGTTAAATGATACTCAACTTATGTAGCAGATCTTATTACAAAAGTTTGATGCTGGTAGATTTCAGTAATTGAGTTTCAAGTATTGGAATGCTAATCCTAGGGCCAATCTCTTGTTTATTTTGTAACGTTTGTTAAATATTTGTACTGTTAGTTATTTGTCAATTAATAATGCTAGGTCTAATTAGTACTTCTAGTTATATTTAAAACTGTTTGTTAAAACTGTTACTTATAATTAGTACTGCTAGTTATCTCTATGTATCTTTGTTAATCCTATGCATAACACTTAATACTGTTAAACAAGAAACATGTTTGGATTTTGTTTTTCTTGGTTTTAAGCTAACTTTTTCAGGATAAAACAATAGAAGTGTGAAAGTGATTATTCCCTTTATGTATTATTGAGGGGGAAACATCTTGGCTGTTCTTAAAGTGTTGGTTGCTGACACCAAACAACAAAATAGTCATCATTTCACCATGTTAATAAGACACATGAATGACTAGTCCAGAGCAAAACGTCTACTGGTAAAGACTTTCAAAAACCGTGATAGTTGATAGTTTACTCAAAAACTATATGGTCCTCAATGACCATGTTGTTTCACAATGAAGCATGGCTAGTCCAGAGCAATCGGCTATGGTAAAGACTTCTCATATTCCGTTTATAGTTTGTAGTTACTCAAAACTATATTGGTATCATTGCACCATGTTTTTCTAATGAAGCAATGGCTAGTCCAAAGCAAACGGCTATTGGTAAAGAATCCTCAAATCCGTTTATGGCTGGTAGTTTTCCAAAAATTACACTTTGTGTGATTTTGTGAGCTAAAACAAAAAAGAGAATTGGTGAGCTCAAAAACAGAAAGAGAGCTGGTGTGAAAAATAGACAGAGTGAAAAGTGAGCCAAAGTTTGAGAGATGAAATGTGAGCTAAAAACAGAAGAGAGTTTTGTGAAGTTATTCTTTTAAGTTTATAAACATATGGGAGTTTGTACTGCTTATGGGTGGCGACGTTTTTACTCTAAAAAACAAAAATCATAAACATTTAATATAATTAAAAATGTAAACTACTGCTAGGCGTAATTTAGTACTGCTAGGCCAAAGTTAATACTGCTGGATGACCGTTAGTACTGTTTGGGCCTAACATATTTTTCATTAATTAATAGAGCCGTTGAGATATTTCCGCCAAATACCTATGGAATAGGGGTTTGACCAATTGGACTTTTGTGCATCTACTATATTTTCATATGATTTATTTACGATAATTTCAAATTACTTAATATTGGTAAACTCATATCTCTCTGTTTTCTCTATTAAATTGCAATTAACTTTCTCCAGCCCCTTCGTTCTTACATAACAGATCATATACCATCAATACTCACAACTTTATTCATGGCAAATTTGGATTTTTGTGACAAGCATAACATGGTAGCGTTTCTGGAAAAGTCTACGGGTAGTGCAGGGTTTCATCAGATCATAGATTTCATCCTCGAGTCAATATTTAATTATGCACTTACTAGAAGCAAAGAGGTGTGTGCGTATGTTTTATAAAACAATTTTACGATGTTCTGCATGAGGCTTTGACTGATGGTCATGGCGACGTCAAGACTTAATGCTACTATTGAGGACACTCAAGTTAAATCACTGAAGGGTTCTTTTATTGGCGACATCTCAGTTGGATGATCAAGATGGTATTACCTCTCTTCCAACTACAGAGATTTTTGCGCAATTGGCGCTTATGGGCTATACTACTGACTCAGATAAGTTAACCTTTCAAAAAGGTGCATTTTCACCTCAATGGAGGTTTCTTATACATAATATTCTTCATTGCTTAAGCCCGAAGAAATGCTTGGGCAGTTTGTAGTAATATTGCAGCAGCTGTTAATTTGTTTATCAAACCAGTAGAAAGTTTAATTTTTCTAGGATGATTTATTGAAACACATGGTGTATAACATCCTCTGTCCTCATAAGATTTTGATGTTCCCTAAGTTTATACAACTATGCCTAGACATGCCAGATGACACATGCTCACAACACACAGTTTTTATTCTGTTCCATCTCTAACAATAAAGGTTTTTAGCAATATGAAGAGATCCACCAAGGGATTTTCAGGCCAGGAGGTTGCTCTATTTCCCACTATGTTAGCTGATACTGAACCCTCACCTTCCCCTTCTAGAATCACATCTTTACCTTCCCCTACACCTTCACTTTTACCTGAACCATCTCCTACTCAACCATCACCTACTCAACCCACACCTACTCAACCCTCACCTACACAACTTTCACCAACACAACCTGGTACAGAATACCATCTTCCTACACCCCATGACTCACCTCTCCATGCTGTTCACTCACATGGAAGTGATGAGGGTAGTTTGAAACTTCAAGAATTGATGAATTTAGTTACCATCTTTTGACAGGATGGAGTTTTAGAGGCCTGATCTTGTTGAAGACAAAGTTAACATATAGTTCTGCTCTATTTCCAAGCTTATTCTAAGGGTCAAGAAGCTAGAGTCTCAGATAAAGATTGAAAGGCAAGGAAAAAAACCAGGGTTGTTATTTTCAGATGATGAAGGCCTTTGAAGATGATTCTTCCAACCGGGGAGGAAGTTTTCTGATGAAGAGGTTCAGAAACAAGCAAGTACTGATACATTTTAAATGTATTGTTATTCAAGAAGTGACTCCAACTGAAGTCATTCAAGATCAAGAGGGCAGTGGGAAAGCAAGTGATGAAGTTAGTACTGCTGGTTTGAAGAAAGGTCCTGTTAGTGAAGAAGTTCCAACAGTTAGTACTGCTGAGGTAAACCTTAGTACTGCTGGAGGAACTGTTACATATTCAAGAAGAAGTGCTGAGAAAAGATCAAGAAAAGATAAAGGAAAAGCCATTTTGATAGAGGAAGAGCCTAAGAAGAAGTCTAAGAAGGATCTTGAACAAGAACAGTTAAGTTATGCTGAAGCAATTAGAACTTAAAGAAGCAATAGAATGAGGAACATAGAGCTCAAATTGATAGTGATGAGGAGATTGCTAGACAGTGGGGATGAAGAAGAAACGGAAAAGTGCTATGTATGCAGCTAAGTCTACAAAGAAGATTAACTGTGACTGATCCTTCAGTCATTTGATATCATTCTCTTAAATCGAAGCCAAAGACAATGCTAAGCTAGAAGGAATATGATCAAATATTTTGAAAGACCAAGGGAATATAAGATCAGTGGACTTCAAGGGAATGTCTTACAATGACATCAGGCCAATCTTGAAAAGATTTGGATTTTAATCGAATATTAAGCCTATGGATGACAGAGCAAGGAAGTGCAAAGCCAAATGTCTCTTAAAAATCTCCTGAGAAGTATCCTGCCAAAAAGAAAAGGTCTCATGAAAAGTTGTGAAGAAGGTTCTGGAAACACAAGAAGAGTTGAAAGAAGGTGTCAAAGAACCAGCAGCAAAGAGAAAGAAGTCCATTCCTAGAAACCCCAAGGAAGAGGGCAATAAGATAGAAGAAGACTGATGAGAAAGTGAACTCAAGGGATTTTTGGCTATAGTACATGAGTAGAGGCTCCCTAGAGATTGAATCTTTATCACAAAGTTTCCTATTGTAGATTAGAAGACATGTGTTTTGGACAGGAGACCTTATGTTCTATCAAGATACAGAGGTGATGGAAAGTTCAAGAATTATAGTTATGAGTGAAAATGCTGAAAGATTTATGATAGATTGGTGTTGAAGAATTATACAGTGTGGTCAGAATAGGTATAGTGCTTATGTCAGAGGTTTTGATCTCAAAGCTTTGGGGAGATCTACATACATTTGTTGAGCATGATAAGGATGATGAGATTTGGTAGACGATCTACACATGAATACAATCTTTTAAGCCTGGAGAATTATGTGATTCTCTGTGGTTATCATATTGTGTTGATGGACAATGGATTGGCAATTCATATGTGACAGGCAATGACAAGTATCCTTAAAGGCCAAGAGTTGATGGACAAAGATGCTTAAGTAGAAAATTGGAGGTTGATCAAGAGAGTTCCCAGGCCATTTGAAATCCACAGATTAATAAGATATCAAGTGCAGAAGTGACAAAATTGTCTTGAAGAATCATCAGCAGAAGAAAAAGCTAAAGATTTTTTCAGAAGAATACTTGATGATTTGAAGGACAATCCAAGTTTAGGGGAGGAATTGTTAAGAATAAACTCTTCATATGACCTTTATACTGCAACTATATTAATGGAGTTAGTACGGCCAGTACAAAGTTGTACTGCAGTATTTAAGTTAGAACTGCCAATGTTACTTAATATGCTAGTTGAAGGAACGTTTGTACTGGGGAAATGCGTCAAAGCTGCTAAACTGAAGATAAGAATGCATGGAGAGTATTTCGGGATGTTTAGTTTTGAATTATAACTGATCCTAATAGATAGGCAGATATATGTGTAAAGAGCTCCTTGTATTTCTATAAAAGGAGATCCCTAGTGTTGTGTAAAATATAACTTTCAGAGATAGATTTAGAGAAAATTTGTAATAGCTTCAAGGTGTGTAACCCCAGTACTTCAAGAGTACTCGTATTATTTAATAATATTGAAGCAGTGAGTTTTGTGTTTATTGTTTGTTTGTGGTTACTACTGTTCCATTAATAAATTCTTTAGAGTATCAAAGTGTAGATTCCGCATACAATTTGGTATACAACAAAGCTATAATATCTTTGTTTTTTGGATTTTCACAAGGTAACCAAAACTCTTTTTTTCTAAGATTGATCAATGGCGTGGGATCAACATAAACCATGATGAACGGTTAACATACTTTGTACATTATACTATGTGTGTAATACAACCACGGCATATTTCCTAACTCCCATCTTTATCATATTTGTGTGTTGTCATATCATTTCTAACACGTGGTGTTAAATTTTTATTAAGTGGTGTCCCACATATATTGTTTTGGGGGAGCAATCGACAATGTTCCACAATTCATGCTTAAACATTTTTCTCCTCACATGTTTTTCAGAAAATGTTATTTTAATCAATTGATATTTAAAATACTATTATTTTTTATAAGGGGAGAAATGTGATTAAAATGTGATCTATACGACTCAAGAGTTGTTGCTCAATTAACACTTTCCTCCATCTGTGAAACAAATTAGAATCTCGATGCACATGTGTAGGGGGAGCATTTCA
>BQNB010033914.1:0-30046 GCA_026074375.1 Tanacetum coccineum
TTGGCAGTTTTTGTCTGTTTTTGGTCATTTAAGCTCGATTTTAGAGGTAAAAGATATGTGTAATTAAGCACTTATCAGAAACACATTCAAATGATGAAGATAATGTTGAAATAATAGCAGAAGTCCAAAAAGACGAAAGAAACGAGACCCACTACACTGCTGAATGTAGTGAAAAAAAAGATGATCAGGAAACAAAGACTTCCAAAAAAGATGAAGCTAATAACAATAAGGAAGAAGGGATGGCAAATACAAAGGCTAAAAATGAAAAAATAGTAGAAGTTCAGAAAGAAAGAAGAAACGAGAACCAAAACATTGCTGAATGTAGTGAAAAAAAAGATGAACAAGAAACGGGGACTTCCAAAAAAGATGAAGCTGATAACAATAAGGAAGAAGGGATGGCAAATAAAAAGGCAACAAATCAAAAAATAAATGAAGAAATCGATCCATTTGATGACCCAAAATTTGGCGAATACTACATACAAAATGAACATCTATTTGTTCCAACACAAACGAGTGCTGAAAAGAAGAAGGATCAAACAGATGATGTAAATTGGGATAGTTTCTTAGAGAATGAAGAGGAAATAATAAGAAAAGGGCGTGAATTCTCTGTTGAGATAAGAAAGAAAGCTCAATAGCAAGAACAAGAACGAAAAAGAAAAGGATCAAATAGGATCATCTTCTCAGGAAACTCCTGTTTTCGGCAAAGATAATTCACTCCAAGGTTCTCAGCCGACATCTGACCTCGGTGCAAGCCCAACATATGAAAAAATGAAGATTCTAAGTGAAAGTAAAAAGAAAATGGGACTAAAATCCAAATACGTAAACAAGACGGTGGACCCAGCTGTAGAACTTACAGAGGATGAGAAACTTTTGGGAAGAAGCATATTCAGTACACAAGAAGAGGAAGAGTAAGTATCCATTTGTTTTTACTTATAGAATGTTGTTTGTCACTTGAAACATCACAAGTGAAATTGATAGAGATATAAGTGTGTTTTAGTGATATATCACTAGTGTATAAAAATATCACTATAGATATTACATCATCTTTTTAGCAGTTTAGTTCCTATGCTTATGGTTATCTCTTGTGTTAATTTGCACAAAGACGAAGTCTTCAATGACGATGAACATATAATTTTGTTCAGAATGAATATTAAATCATTGGAACCAAGGCTTGCAATTGATACTTCAGTGATCGACGCTTACGTTTCTATACTCAATTACGAGGAAAAATTCAAAATGACGAATATGAAACGTCATTTCTTTTATACATCAATGATGGTAGGATTTTTTTAATTTAAAAAAAATGCTGTATTATTTTACATCTTAAATTATTTACCTTTATATAATTTTTTATTAATTATGAACCAGGTGTCGGGAATATTGGAAGACAAAACAAAAGAAATTGACAAGAAAATAGATGCCCACTATGACAGGTCCAAAAAATGCAAATGGAGGAAGTCGAATTGGTATATTAAAAATATTTTATTAATTTGTTCAGTGAAATTCTTGTATTATTTTAAATTTTAAATATTTTCATATTTTTATGAAAACATGCATTCTTCCTTACGGCCATTACTACCTCATTGTTTTCAACCTCAAAACAGGAAACCTGTGATAATAGACAGCAGCGAATCCGATGCAACATACGAAGGGAAATATAAAGACAATGTTTAGTTTGTGGTAATAATTTTTTGTTCCTCTAAACTGATATTTTGATTCTTTTAAATGCAATATAATACCACAAGAGATATCACATCAATATTTGCTGATCTCTAATAACAATTAGTTACTAATTTCTATTGAAGAGCGTGTTTGGAAGGCACCTATTGATGTATCATAATACAAATGCAGATAACATCTTGCAGGATCTAAAAAAGAAACAAACTTAAGAATGAAATGGAAGACAACAAAAGAAAAAATAGATTGTGGTTTGTATATGATCATGCATATGGAGCTTTATGAAGGATCAACTGCAGCACAATGTAAAACGGACTTGCTGGCTGAAAATGACAAAAATATCAGATGCAGATGGATAACTTAAGACCAAGAATTGGAGCAAAAATTTTACTACATGAAGTAAACATTCATTAGAAAAAGATGTCTGATTATGCAAAAAAGATGACTGGAGCAAGTGAAGGCGGAAGCAATCGAGAATGATTTGTCTTGAATCTCATATTTATGAAAAACTTAGTACTTTTTATTTAGATTCTTCATTAAGCAATAGACATAAAAAGTATGTACGCAACTGCATAAAACTAAGTAGGATGCGCATTGTTGTTGTAAACAACATTGCTTAGTAGTTGATTATGTATTATGTTTGGGATAGTAAATAGACTTCTATAATAACTCTTATGCAAACAGCCATTTTTAATGTAGCATTTTGTCACATTTGGTTCTGGATTAAAAATTTTCATATCGCAAAAGGAATACAAAGACTTAAAATTGTTTAAAATTTAACAATATATCACAAGTGATAACACACACACAAAAAGAAGAATTATAATATCACAAGTTAGATGTACAACAAAAACCATAAACCTCTAACCATTTGGATAAATACCAAAAATCCTAAAAACAAATGAGATCTATACAAAAAATACTAAACCCCTATCCACTTGGATCTATACCAAAAACCTTAACCACTTGGATCTATACCAAAAACTCTAAAAACTCTAAACCCCTAACCACTTGGATCTATACCAAAAACCTTAAACCCCTAACCACTTGGATCTATACCAAAAACCCTAAACACCTAACCACTTGGATCTATACCAAAAACCCTAAACCCCTAACCACTAGGATCGATACCAAAAACCCTAAACCCCTAACCACTAGGATCTATAACAAAAACCAACAACTATTCAATATGTATAATATCACAAGTGATATAAAAATAACATTAAAATCTATACCAAAACCCCTAAACTCCTAACCACTTGGATCTATACCAAAAACCCTAAACACCTAACCACTTGGATCTATACCAAAAACCCTAAACCCCTAACCACTAGGATCTATAGCAAAAACCCTAAACAACTAACCAATGGGTATAATATCAGAAGTGATATACAAACAACTTTAAAATCTATACCAAAAACCCTAAACACATAACCACTTAGATCTATACCGAAAACCCTAAACACATAACCACTTGGATCTATACCAAAAACCTTAAACCCCTAACCACTTGGATCTATACCAAAAACCCTAAACAACTAACCAATGGGTATAATATCACAAGTGATATACAAATAACTTTAAAATCTATACCAAAAACCCAAAACCCCTAACCACTTGGATCTATACCAAAAACCCTAAACACCTAACCACTTGGATCTATACCAAAACCCTAAACACCTAACCACTTGGATCTATACCAAAAACCCTAAATAACTAGCCATTGGGTATAATATCACAAGTGATATACAAATAACTTTAAAATCTATACAAAAAAGCCTAAACACTTAGATCTATACCAAAATCCCTAAACCACTAACCACTTAGATCTATACCAAAAACCCTAAACCCCACTTAGATCTATACCAAGCTTTAAATTTCAAACATGTCATCTTCAAAATAACAAACAAAATTATTGCATCTAAAAATTAAGAAAATATCACAAGAGATATAAACATCAATATAAAACCAAAAACTGTTGAATAGTTGATAACATAATATCACAAGTGCTAACAGATAAATATCTAAATCACAATAATCAGAAAAATTTATTGAAACCTAATGAACATAATTCTTTTGCGTAAGAATGTAAAATAAGATATAAAGAAAAATGCATGAGTTGTACTAATTTTTTATCTTTCTTGTATGAAAGTAAAATCAGACCCAAACTGTGATAAAACACATCTTAAACTGAAACACTTCCAAAAGCCCCGTCTCGGAGCCGACCATCTACATAATCACTGCCGCCAGGAACAACTACTGCAAGATATAAGACATCAACATCATTCTTCCATGGACAACTACGCCTATTGTGAGCAGTAGATCCACAAACACCACAACCATTCTTTTTTATTACTTTTATTCATACTTTTCTTCATTGATATTTCTCTTCCACTCTTGATACTCTTGATACGCTTTTCCTTCTCACGTCCCTTTGGCCTTACAACTATTGGATTCTTCACTTTAACCTTATCAGGCTTTTTAACACCTATAAATTTTTGAACAAAATCAGAAACTATACGGGTTAGAACAATTGGCAACTCAGCCTCGAGGTCAGACTTTATTGCTTTCATCTTGTTTACAAACACAGACAACTTTGGCTCATTATTCCTCAACATATGTACACATGAATCAAGTATGATAGAAGCCTCTATTGCAAGCTTCTCAATTGCTTCATTCTTCTCACCATAACGGTTTTTTTTGTTCCTCAAATTAGGTGGGATCAAATCCTTGGTCCAACGCCTCAATATATACTGATCTGGAATACAAGACCCTTTGAAGTTCTTGAATACACAAAATATGTGTCGACATAAAATCCCAGAGCGAACAAAAATCTGACAACAGCAGGAAACTAAACCATCTCCTTTGTTATAAAGTACCTTCATAATAAAAACATAACATAATATCACAAGTGATACTTCATGTTACATTCTAATAAATACAATTAAAAACTAAAAATATCACTTGTGATACTTCAAAAAACACTAAATAAAAAATTAGAAAAAATATCATTACAATCATATATCTCAGGTGATACTTCATACCATATTTTTAACAATAAAAATTAAAAATTAAAAAATATAAAATGTGATAAATAATATTCAAAATGTGTACCATGTAATGTCTTGTAACTTTTTGATGCAAATTAATCTCTTCATCAACATTCTTCGAAGTACTTTCTTTGTCAATCACTTCTGGAAGACCAACAGGTTTTATTTTTTCCTCATCAATAATACAAACAGTGCATCCCTCATCTGAACTCATACCCGTTATTGAACATAACCAAGACCCTGCAACAATCTCTTTCTGGAAACGAATAAATTTGCTGCGAGTATAAACTTTAGCAGGATGCTCTTCAATAGGTAACGGTGTCAGCAAAGCAGGGAATGAATCAAATGACTGATGATCTAGTTTTTCTTGTGTGTGTCTTTGCCTTTCCATTGCAGACTCATAACAAAGCATAAACTTGACAAGTGTTGAACCAGAACTAGTGAAATATGAGAAAAATAAGTTCTCGCTCTCTGACCTAGAAGTAGTCCTCATCAACCCGCATAATGGAGAATCAACAAAGAAAGCGGGGATCCATGATGATCTGAGACGATACATCTTTGAAAGCCACTTGTGATTGACAAAATTAAATACCTCCATAAGCTTATTCCATCTGTCTTCAAACTCTTCAGGCCCAATAAACATATTCCAAACGATCTTACCAAATTTATCCTTGAAATGAGTATAATTATAAATTCTAGACACAATCTATAAAAACAAAACAAAATGAAGGAAAATAAACATTAGCATGGGATATTTATTCAAACAGTCAATTATCACTAGTGATATTTAAACACAAAATACAAAAAAAATTATCACTAGTGATATTTATTCAAACAGTCAATTATCAATAATGATATCTATTCAAATAGTCAAGTATCACTAGTGATGTCTATTCAAACAATCAAGTATCACTAGTGATAAATCACATGTACATCACATTAAACTTTGAAACACTATAAAAAAGAAATAAAAAAAAGTCAAGTATCACAAGTGATAAATAACATGTTATTGTTAAAAAACAATCAAAAAATAAAACAGCAAAGCAATATCACAAGTGATACATGAAATGTAAGTAGGGATGGCAACGGGGCTGGTTTAGGGCGGGGCGACCATCCCCATCCCCAAACCCGCTTACTAAAGTTATCCCCAAACCCGCCCCGATCCCCGTCGGGGATTTAATCGGGGCGCCCCGTTGGGGCGTGATGCTCCCCAAAACCCGCCCCGTACTAATTGGGGATCTTATCAGGGTGTCATCTTTGTGTGCAATTCTCGACCAAAGCTGCACCATTTCACACTTATTATTATTTTTAGACTGTTAGCAATAACTTGAAGAATTAAAAACTTATTAATAATCAATTACAAACAAGGTTTATTAAGTTTTCACGATAATATCATACATGTATAATGATAAATTACGCTATAAAAAGTTACAACTTAAAAATATGACATTAAACAAGCTTCTATAATAACAATTTGGCAGTATTACAAAGATAAAAAATTAACCATATTAGAGAAGTACTTTTTTATTACGTAAATAGTAACAAAATACTATATAAATATACATATATTTTAATATGTATATATATTAATCGGGCGGGGCAAGGCGGGGATGTTATTCCCCACTTTCATCTTCACTAGGAGGATGTATCCAAACAATTCATTGATTCTTGAGCTGTTTTGTGAGAAGTTTAAGAAGCTGATAACACATTTCATTCCAATGATCAGCCTGCAACCTTTTGTTGGACATATCTTGAATTGTTGATGGTTTAAGAGGATATCTCTTTTCAACCAGCATGTAGATGTGCATATTCTGAAACCTCACATAGTGTACTCCACATGAATCAATCAACTTCCAAATTATCACTTTGTTCCCTAGTTGATTCTTCCATACTGTATCTGCTGTCTATGGTTCAAACATAGTTTTCAAATCCCATCATAATATCAAATCCAAATCTTCCATTGGTTTTGTTGACTTAAATCTAGCTTTTACCAAATTCTACAGAGTTTCCAAATCTTTTCTATCAAAGATTCTAAGCATTGCACTAAAGTTTAAAAACATCTTTGAACTTCCATCAGCTCTAATTATCTGGAAATAGCTTTTCTTCTCATCTTTATGAATTTTCAGTCAACAATACATGGAGGTTCTGTAGCTAGAGGAATAGCATCAATTACCACCTCCTCTTTATCAGGAACAATCTCCACATGCTCTTTCATCTTTGCTTCTTCTTGATCATCATCTACTGCAGCTTTTACCTTCTCATCTAACTTCTGCTTCTTTGATTTGTCAGATTCAAGCTCTTTTCCTGCTCTTTTTGAACTGCTCTCTTTCTCAGCTTCAGCTTTCTTTGAACTTTCTTTTATAGGTACAAATGAGTCTATCCAACTCATGGTCTTGCCAAAAGCCTTCTGAATTTCATCAAAGCGCTTGTTCTTTAACTAGTTGTGAGTGAATCCAGCCATATTTTTTAGATAAGTACACATTTGATTCCTCTATTGAGCTTTGGTTAGTGGTTTTCTTCTCTGTTCTTCTACTCTAAATCTGGCAAAATGCTTCTTTCTTTTATCCATGAGCTCTACAAACATCTTTGACCTTTCTTCAATGGATAACTCTCCTTGCTCTTCTGCCTTAGCTTATTTTTTGCATCCATCATAGCTTGAACATTATCCCATTGAGCAATGTTCGCATCTTCTTTTCTTTGCTTTGCCAGCCTTTCCTCTTCTTCTAGTTTAGCTTGCATCTGAGCTTACAGTCTTTTGGAAACTTCCTCATCAAACTTAATATGAGCTTTTCTTTTTAATGGTTTCTTAGGTTAAACCATCTTTGCCTTTCCCTTGTATTTTGGATCATGTTGTGGAGGTGGTACTGTTGGTCTTGCAGCAGTCTCACTAGGTTCATTCATAACCACTCCTCCCTTTGATTTTTCACTTCTCATCTTCACAAGGGTCTGAGCAATTGTAAGATCTTCATCTTCAATAACAGTTGTTATTGTTTTTGTAGGAGTACTTGGTTCAGCAGTACTAACAGATACACTAGCAGTAGTAACTGGTGCACCGGCACTAGTAACAGGTTCAACAGTAGTAATATTAACACTGACAATTACTACTGGTGCACTGGCAGTAGTAACAGGTTCAGCAGTAGTAATATTAACACTGGCAGTAGTAATTGATGTACAAACAGTATTAACTTCTATAATCTGCTTCTTGCATTGCCATGAAATCAACCTTTACTGTAGGAACTGACAACCTCCTATTGTGGACTTCCTATCTAAACTTGCTCCTGCATAGTCACTATTAGTATATGCCACCAAATCAAAAGGTGAATCCTTAGGATACTAAAGGTCCAATTTAGGTTGACCTTTAAGATATCTAAAAATTCTTTTTACAACATGAAGATGTGAAATTTTAGGGTTGACTTGGAATTTGACACAAACACATACATCAAACATTATATCTGGTCTTGAAGAAGTAAGATACATCAATGAGCCAATCATTGATCTATACATATGTTCATCTACATCTTCACCATCTGTATCTTTGAGCAAATGCTTATGAGTTTCCATGGTAATGTTTCGTGTTCTGGATTCAGTGTTGTGGGTTGTCAATTTATTTGGAATTTGACATTTATGTTGTTAATGTTGGTTAATTTTGTTGATTTTAGAAATTCGGGTCTTTTAAAATTTGGGATTTAGTGTTGGTTATTTTTGTTAATGTTGGTTAATGTTGTTCTGGATTCAATGTTTTTGTTGTTCGTTGCAATTGTTGGGGCACGAGATCAAATCAAAAGAAGACTACAAGAAAGGATCGTGTTCCCGATAATCAACATAATTATGTTCAGCACACCATCTTATGCGCTAATGCAAGTAATGAACAACTGAACTAGAAAGATTAGTTTAACACGGCCATTTTTAAAAGCTAATTAGATTATGTATAATATTGCATCAGGTGTCTGTTCGGCTGAAGACTGTGAAGATCAGATTATAACACTCGAAAGTGTCTTGGATTCTGTGGTAATAATGTGTCATTTGACAAGCTTTTGGTAAAACATTTTTTATTCGAATGTTAGTTTGGAATACCGAATTTTAAAGTTGTACAGGTTTATTTGTATATAAATTTATAGTTGTTTAATACTTTAATGATCAGTGTATAATGTATCAACTAGGTTGTTGCTGAATATATTTTTTCCATGTATTTTTTGCAGTTACATACACAGCAAAAACGTCAACAGGATTGTCAAAGATACTGAAAGGATATACATACGAGTGTGTCTTGATCGATGCTGACAAGTGTGACATGGACGTGGTAGAGTTTCTACATTAGTTATCAATTATTGGTAAGATATATATCTACTCTGTATTGTTGACACATATGTGAATCCCTACATATATTTTTGACAATGATTCTAAGTTTTTTTCCTGAATTCTTTCATAAAACGGTAACAGTTATGGCTTCGGGTGAAACACGAATGAAAATTACTAGAGAAGCTCAGAAATACAAAGCAATTTTGTGCCTCACAAATCCATGTGAACTTAGCGACTTCTGCAATATTTGGAAACATGTATGCACAAAAAGCACCCCCATGAGCGACAAGTTCGATGTGGTAGATCCTGATGTTAATCTATTATAAATTCCTAATGACATGATCGAAATGCCTATTACAGTAGCTTTTAGAAGATCCTGATGTTATTCTATTATCAAAATGCAATAAGTTTAGTCTACAACTTCTAACAAGATGCCTATTACAGTAGCTTTTAGAAGAGCAAAAAAAATTATGGTCAAAGACTTAGGTCATTCGTTGTTAATAGGAACTCCATGATTATATTTGGAATGGATACTGGAAACGAAGGAGAGTGAGCTCATTTATGAAATTCGACATGAAAAGGCCTATGATTAAATAACGTGGTAGTATCTGCAAGAGGATGAAGAAGTTGGATGAGCTGAGCAAGAATGTTAAAACGGTACAATAAAGTTTGACGTTAACATGATGATGCTGATGTTTAGGTAAAATTATATTATACTTTTTTTATTTTTTTTTCAGTTTCATTAGTTGTTAATGACGTTTGTATTTTGCTGATCTAGATATATGTCGATGTACCTTGCTGCAAGTTGTTCTCAGGTTATATGCGTTCTTGGAATCGACCCTCATGCCTTTACACATTTCAGAGATGCGAGAAAAAGGCGGCGGCGTCAGGCTTATGAATTGTTGAATATCTAAAACATGTTTTATCTTCAGCTAGACTATATTCGAACTGAAAATCCGGTGCTACAGATTCATTTTCAATTTAGATAATATTTTTTCGCATGTCTGACATGGATGAAAAGCTTGGAAGGATGGTGGCTTGAGACGAGTCTCCTTGAAATTGCTCAAGAACAGGTATTCACTTCTCCAAAGCAAACTGAGATCAAAGTTATAAACTGCTAATATTAAATAGAAATTGACCTATGCATATTTACTTTTATAAGTTTCAACTACTCTGATTTAGGTGTACTTTAGATGTTTAATGTAGCTATTTTCAATTTTATGTTTGAAGTAGAATAAGCACAGATCAGAATTTATCCACTTTATCGGGTCAGTCAGATAATGTTAAAAGGATGGAAAGCTATAAATACTTTGAACTCGAAAATGATTAAACTTTTGCTACCGCGTATTTTCTTTTTTTGATTGAATGTAAAGTTAGACATGTTATACAATCTATTAGGAATCGAAGGTACTACATAATGGTTGTTTGCATCTCCTATCTTCCTATGTAGTTCTCATATCAACATTTTAATAGGAATGTACCATCTAATTTTTCTATCTTCACTATGGAGTACTAAACTGCTTATATGCTCAAAAATAAGGAAAACAATAAGCAATCCCAAACACCCTCTTATTAGTGATATATGAACATTTTAAACTTTTCCAGGTTTAAGTGTTCGGTTCCTTTAGTTTTTTTGGTTGATTTTTCAAAGTTTCTTCATCCTAAACAAAATATAAGAATCATGTTGCCACATAAAAAGAAAAACACGAATACATATATGTTACAAGAAGCTCAGGTTGCTTTCCGTATCCTTTCGACAAGCAACACAGGTGTGAATTAATTTCAAAAAGTTTTAAAAGGTAAACTTCTACAAAAGGGTTTCCCCTTACCAGTTAATTCTTGTTTTAGAAATTTACATGTCCAAGCCTCCTTGCCAATATTAGTATTCATCTGGTGTGGCTTTTTGGCAAAATACAAGCAAAGACCTCCTCGAGAACAACATTCTTTAAATCAAACACTGTACATGTTATCCTTTCTAGAATCGTTTAAGGAAAACATACTTCTAATCAGTTAACTAAAAGTCTAGAGACAGAAACCACACATTCAGTATCAGTAAAAAGAACAACTAATCATCCTTGTCACAATTTGTGAGACACTGAAAGAGGTAAATTTTAGTTCCTTTATAAAATACACATCTTTGAAACGTCGCAATTTACCAGTTCTTTATTTTACCTTTCCTAGTACTATTTCCTCCTTGGAATTACCATCCAAAGCAACAAATCCTCCCATTAATTTTTTATATCATAATCGTAAGATAGGATCTGATTCCTGTCAAATGTGGCCTAGAGCATCCACTGTCAATCACAGTCCTTATATTCTTCAAATCTTTGTGGAATGCTAACATAATAATCAATAAGGATCAAACGGTTAGGTGAATTAGATTCATTTTAAGGGACCTAATCAGATTGTTTTTGGAGACATGGTCTAAAACTTTATGCTTTGGTCTCCAAAAACCCCCCTCAACATAGCTTAGCTTTAACAACATTTCCCTTGTTTCCCCTTATCCACTAAGAACTGCTTTTATGGCCTAGCAGTATTAACCATTATTCCCCTTAATATATAACCTTTTATTGAAATTGACTGTTATTATTTGTTGAGTTATATTGGTTAAAAGGCTTCTAGTAGTTGAATATGCATTATTAAATAACATTTATTTCTCTAGGTCCTAGAATGTATTCATTGCTCTTCATGATTGAATGGTATGTAACTGTTCTAACATATAACCGAAATGTGCAAAAACTAGTCAAGACATGTGTTCTTGGAGAACCCTGTTCCAGTTTGTTATAGACTGGTGTGAGTTTTACATTTTATAGAAATTATTGTTAGTTCAATCGGGCCTTAGAAAAATGGATCCAAACAGGTTTATGTCAAAATTCGTTCCATTAATAGACCTAGTAAAGCTCACATGGTCCTTGCAAATGATCAAACAACCGCACGAGGAGGCGATGCAGCTTTTGTTGAGAGCAAGCTTAAAACCGTGGACCCTAACATTTATGATACGGTCCTGTGAGGTTCGTAGTTTCTCTTGTTGCTCCCAAGGGACTAGGGTGGTTGTATAGATCCGAGGAAGTGGGGTGGTGTATCAAGCAGTGAAGTTCTCGGCTAGGGAGAGTGGAGTAGATTTACGGGATGGTGCGGTCGAAGGATCAGACTTGAACATATGTTGAATCGTGGTAGGGATGCGCAAGACGAAGGTAGTATATATACGAACATCTCAGCGGCTTGAATTTAGACTTGCGATGTGCGGGACATTTTGCGTGTCTATTCACTAAAGCAGGACGAGACCGGGCGAAGGGGAGTCTCCTGACACGAGAGCGGGATTGAGTGGCTTGGGGGTTTTGCGCTAGTTAGGTCTAGATTCCTACGAAAGTCGACGGGCGTGTATCGTTAGCGGTCTTACTCCAGACAGTTCGTATGTTCTTTTCTCTCTCTACACACACCCACACAACACGGAGGATAGACTCAACATTTATCACTATTCACAAACTGAACATATCTAGAGATTTTGTCTATATATAATTAATTCTACTAATATATATGAGTATTTCTATGTAGTTCTATAGCATATTATAAGTTTTCTATCCAATACTATTATTAGGTCAATTTGGGACAATTAAGCATTCATATTTTCTTACCTAATACAATCTGTATTTACAACTATATCCTTAATCATCTGTCATGACACTAAAGAAATATTACTTAAGGTCTGGCATTTCTGATATGTCATAGCTTAGTCATCTATGCTTCTACACTGTATTCGTTTATTGAGATCACCTTGATCTATATTTATATCTTTTCTAGAGTCTAGTCCATCATCTTTCTCTCTCTCATCATTCAATCACACTCAACGATGTAAGATAGGAGAGATATAGAGAGTTAGATCAAGACTACTAAAGAAAAAACACAAAATGGCTATGCAAAAATCAACTTACAGTACAAAAAAGGAGAAAAAAATAAAAAAATAATAAAAAAATAAGGGGGGGAGGGGGAGGGGGGGGGGGGGGGGGGGGGGGGAAAAATAAAAATTAAGAAATAAAAAAAAAAAAAAAAAAAAAAAAAAAAAAATAAAAAAATAAAAAAAAAAAAAAAAACAAAAAAAGGAGGTTATATAATATATTTTGGGGGGGGGGTGGGGAAGAATAAAAAATAAAAAAAAAAATAAAATAAAAAAAAAAAAAAAAAAAAAAAAAAAAAAAAAAAAAAAAAAAAAAAAAAAAAAAATAAAAAAAAAAAAAAAAAAAATAAAAAAAATTAAAAAAAAAAAAAAAAAAAAAAAATAAAAAAAAAAAAAAAAAAAAAAAAAAAAAAAAAAAAAATAAATAATAAAAAATAAAAAAAAAAAAAAAAAAAAAAAAAAAAAAAAAAAAAAAAAAAAAAAAAAAAAAACCCCACCCCTCCCCCCCACCACCCCCCCCCCCGATAAAAAAAAAAATAAAAAAAAAAAACCATTAAAAACCGAAGAAAGGGGGGGGGGGGGGGGGGGGGGGGGGGGGGAAAAAAAAAAAAAATAAAAAAAAAAAAAAATAATAAAAAAAAAAAAAAAAAAAAAAATAATAAAAAAAAAAAAAAAAAAAAAAAAATAAAAAAAAAAAAAAAAAAAAAAAAAAACAAATTAAAAAAAAAAAAAAAAAAAAAAAAAAAAATAAACAAAAAAAAAAAAAAAAAAAAAAAAAAAAAAAAAAAAAAAAAAAAAAAAAAAAAAAAAAAAACGAAAAAAAAACACAACACAGCCCAATAAAAAAAAATCAAAAAACAAACAAACAAAAAACAAAACAAAAAGAACACAAACCAAACAACACACAACACAAAAATAAAACCACAAACACCACCCACCACCCGCCACCCAACAACCACCGCCAACAACAAACACCAACCACCCACCAAACAAGAATAACCACACAAAAAAAAAAATAAAACCTAAGTAAACTTCAAGACAACAGATAAGGATAAGTAAAAAAGGATCTAGGGTAGAATCTGTCCCAACCTCCCTATACAGGAAAATTTTATGCCACCAAAACTAATTAATTTATCCTAGTCTAGAATGAGTTTATGAAGATTTAGATAATGAGTCTGTTTGGTTGAGTTATGTAGTTGAAAAGCCTACTGTTAAGACTAATGAACCTGAGACTTCTAGGAAAGAAAATGGAGCCCCAATTATTAAGGATTGGGTATCTGATAGTGATGAAGAAAATGTGCCTAAGGTTAAAACAGTTGAGATGTTTAATAAACCTAGTTTTGCGAGCATGATAAAACTAACTGAGAAGTCACGCGAGCGCAAGTAAAATCTCTTAGAGATACATCAGTTTGATAAAATATAGCAAAACACACCTAGTCCCTAAGAGGGAACGAAGGAAGGAAATCGAAACCAACGAGGGGGACTCTCAATCTATTTAGGGAAGTGATTTAAATGTTTCAACAAAGCTTGGCATGTGTGTGGTATTTGATCATTTGAAGAATGATTGCGCGCGAGCGCCTGGTATAAAAATGGAAGATTTGCAAAACCAGAGAGTGCACCTTCACACACACAACAAACAAAAGTTTCTCAATAGTTATACTCCACACCATCCAAAAAAGGAACATGGTTTCCAAGAACAGTCTTGACTATTTAGCACAATTTCATTAACATAACTGTTAGAACAGTTAATACCAATTCAATCAAGAAGCGTGCGCGCGGATTATCAGACCTATAAAAATCATGATTAAGTGAATCATTTCAACTACTAAAGGCCTTTAACAAAATTTCAACAACTAATTACATTAAGGTTCACTAAAAAGTGATACTAGTGGGGGGAGGGGGGAGGGGAGGTGGGGGGAATAATTGGTTTTTAATACTGCTTGCATCAACAGTGCTTAAGTGCTGTTTAAGGGAAACAAGGGAAATGCTGTTAAGGCATCAGTATGTTGAGTTTGGAGACCAAAGCACAAAGTTTTAGACCATGTCTCCAAAAACAATGGCTTAGGTCCCTAAAAGAAACTAATTTGACTATATTATGTAGGGCAATCTACAACAAGATTTGAAGAATAAAGGAGTGATTGACAGTGGATGCTCTAGGCACATGACAGGAAACAGATCCTATCTTATCAGATTATAGAAAAAATAAAATGGAGGATTTTGTTGCCTTTGGAGGTAATTCCAAGGAGGGAAAAGTACAAGAAATGTAAAATAAAGAACTGTGTAAATTGGATTTTAAGATGTGTTTATTAGATAAAGGAACTAAAATTTAACCCTCTTCAGTGTCTCACAAATGTGTGAACAAGAAGAACAGTGGTTCTATTTTACTGAAACTGATGTGTTGTTCTGTCTTTTAATTTATTTTTGATTTTTTCACTTTTTTTTTCTAGACTTTAAGTTAACTGAGGAAAGTCCATGTTTCCTTAAAGTTCTAGAAAGGATAACATGTAACAGTTAGAATTTAAAGATGATTGTTCCTCAAGGATGTCCTTACTTGTCTCTTTGCAAAAGCCACACCAATGAATCTAATAATTTGGCATAGGGAGGCTTGGGACAGTAAATTCCCAAAACAATGAAAAAACTGGTAAGCGGGAAACCTTCGGATAAGTAGATTACCTTTAAACCTTTTAAGAAATTAATCAAAACCTGTGTTGCTTGTCAGAAAGTAAAGCAACACAGAGCTCTATGTAACACCAAAAACCAGTGTAGTATTCAATCAGCCAACCAATACAATGTTGCACTGGATTTTGTTTTGGCCCAACATTGTAAAGAGTATAAGAAAAAGATGTATTGCCTAGTAGTTCATAGTGACATATAGTAGGTTTAGTTGGGATTTCTTTTTTAGCAACCAAGGAGAAACTAGTGAAATCCTTAAAACATTCATAACAGGCATAGAAAATCTAACAGACCTTAGGGTAAAAGTGATTAGATGTGACAATGGGACTGAATTCAAGAATAAGGCATGAATGAAACGAAGGGTATTGAGAGGGAATTTAGTGTTGCTAGGACACCACAACAAAATAGAGTAGCAGAAAGGAAAATAGGACATTAATAGAGGCTACTAGGACTATGCTAGCTGATTCAAAATTACCAACACTTTCTGGGCTGAAGCAGTTAATACTGTTTGTTATGTCCAAAATAGGGTGTTAGTTATCAAGCCTCACAACATGACCCCTTATAAACTTTTTCTAGGTAGAAAACCTGCCTTAAGCTTCATGAGACCATTTAGGTGTCCTGTTACAATCCTTAATACCATAGATCACCTAGGTAAATTTGATGAAAAGGCGGTGGGGGGGGGGGGGGGGGGGGGGGGGGGGGGGGGGGGGGTGGGGGGGGGGTGATGAAAGGGTTCTTTTGTATGGATAGCGTCTACCAATAGCAAAGCATTCAAAGTATTCAACAGTAGAACTAGGATAGTAGAAGAGAACCTGCATGTACAATTTAGTGAAAATACATCTAATATTGCAGGAAGTAGACCTAATTGGCTTTTTGATATAGATGCACTAACAAATTCCTATAAATTATAAGCAAGTTGTTGCAGGAAATTAGTCTAATTGTAATGCAGGTACAAAAGCATGTGATGATGCAAGTAAAGCTAGAGAAAAAGGAAAAAAAAAAGAAAAAAAAAAAAAAAAAATAAAAAAAAGAAAAAAAAGATGGAGACAATACCTGACAAAGATTACATTCTGCTACCAATGTGGCCTGCTGATCTACTATTCTCTCAGAATTTAAAGGATTCTCCTGATGCTAGATTCAAACCATCAAGGGAGGAGGAAAAGAAGGATGCTCAAGATCCAGGGAATAAAAGTGGAAATCCAA
The DNA here is from genome assembly GCA_026074375.1 of Tanacetum coccineum. Classification (NCBI taxonomy): domain Eukaryota; kingdom Viridiplantae; phylum Streptophyta; class Magnoliopsida; order Asterales; family Asteraceae; genus Tanacetum; species Tanacetum coccineum. The sequence goes on from BQNB010033914.1 coordinate 16,798, forward strand.
CTGAAGGGAAAGATAGTGAGGTTCCAAGTATAGAGGAGCCAAGAATTAATCAAGTGAAGGATGATAATATTAACAACACTAACAATATTAATACTGCTAGTGATGAAAACAACACTAACAATGTTAATGTTGTTATTTCAATCTATTAATTCTGCTGAAATAAAAGTTAATGCTGTTGATCCAAAAACAAGCATTGAACTTCCAAATGATCCAAATATGCCTGAACTAGCAGGTAAATAATTTATCGTTTATTCATGAATGATGATGAAATGTTAGGTGCAGATGGCTGACTAATGAACAATTTAGATGCATTTATACCTGCCAGTCCTATTCCAACTACAAGAATACACAAAGATCATCCAGTTAAACAAATCATTGAAGACTTAAATTTAACACCTCAAATAAGAAGAATGATAAAGAATTTGAAAGAATATGGTTTGTTTAGTTCAGTTCAGCAAAGAACAAACCATAAAGACTTTCAAAATTGTTTGCTTGCTTGCTTTTTATCATAAGAAGAACCCAAGAAGGTAATTCAAGCATTGAAGGATCCAAGTTGGATAGAAGCTATGCAAGATGAGCTTCTACAATTCAAATTACAAAAGGTTTGGACCCTGGTGGATTTACCAAATGGAAAAAGGGCCATAGGTACTAAATGGGTTTACAAGAACAAGAAGAATGAAAGAGGCATTGTCATAAAGAACAAAGCAAGATTGGTTGCTTAAGGGTACACACAAGAAGGAGGGAATAACTATGATGAAGTTTTTGCCCCTGTTGCCAGAATTAAAGCAATTAGGCTATTCTTAGCCTGTGCCTCATTTAAAGACTTTGTGGTGTACCAAATAGATGTCAAGAGTGCTTTTCTTTATGGTAAGATTGAAAAGGAAGTCTATGTTTGTCAACCACCAGGATTTGAAGATCCAGACTTCTCTAACAGAGTTTACAAAGTAGAAAAGGCTCTCTATGGTTTGCATCAAGCTCCTAGAGCTTGGTATGAGACCTTGTCCACTTATTTGTTAGAAAATAGGTTTCAGAGATGAAAGATTGACAAAACTTTGTTTATCAAGAAGGACCAAGGTGATATTCTAATAGTACAGGTATATGTAGATGATATCATTTTTGGGTCTACAAAGAAGAAGTTATGCATAGAGTTTGAGAAGATGATTCATAAGAAGTTTTAGATGAGTTCTATGGGTGAACTCACATTCATCCTAGGACTGCAAGTGAAACAGAAGGAAGATGAGATTTTTATAAGCCAAGACAAGTATGTGACTGAGATTTTGAAGAAATTTGGCTTTAGTGATATCAAAACAGCAAGCACACCCATGGAAACCCATAAGCCTTTGCTCAAAGATGCAGATGGTGAAGACATAAATGAACACATATATAGATCAATGATTGGCCTATTGATGTATCTTACTTCTTCAAGACCAGATATAAATGTTTAGTTTGTATGTGAAATGGCCAGAATGTCCAAGTTAACCCTAAAGTATCACAACTTCATGCTGTGAAAAGAATTTTTAGATATCTTAAAGGTCAACCAAAACTAGGCCTTTGGTATCCTAAGGATTCACCTTTTGATTTGGTGGCATATACTGACAGTGACTATGCAAGAGCAAGCTTAGATAGGAAGTCCACAACAGGAGGTTGTCAATTCCTAGGATGTAGATTGATTTCATGGCAGTGCAAGAAGTCAACTGTGGTGCTAATTTCCACAACACGAAGCTGAATATGTACTGCTTCATGTTTGCTAGTGCCAAGTTGCTATTGGATTCAAAATCAATTGTCTGGCATTATGGGAATATAAAAACTTATGCAACAAAGATCTATATTGATAATGAGAGTACTATATGCATAGTAAAGAACCTTGTTTTTCACTCAAAGACAAAGCACATTGAGATTAGACATCACTTCATCAGAGATTCCAATGAAAAGAAGCTAATTTAAATGATCAAGATTCATACTAACAAGAATGTTGCAGATTTGCTTACAAAAGCATTGAGAGTAAGTAATTTTTCCATATTTGGGAGTTGCCAGCAATGGAATGCTAAATCTTTAAAATCCTGATTAAGAAAATGGTAAGGTAAATAAATAAGAGAGAATTAGTGAGATTAAAAAACAGAAAGAGAGATGTGTGATAAAAACAAACAGAGTGATTTAGTGAGAAAAATAATTGAGAGAAGTTGTGAGTTGAGTAAGAATAAAAACAAAAGAAAGTTGTGTGAAATAAAAACATATAGAGTGATTTGGTGAGAAAAAAGAAATGAGAGAAATTGTAAGTTGAAAAATAGAAAGAGAGATGTGTGAAATAAAAATAGATAGAGTGATTTGGTGAGCAAAAAGAAATGAGAGAAATTATAAGTTGAAGAACAGAAAGAGAGATGTGTGAAATAAAAACAGAAATAGTGTTTTGGTGAGTAAAAGAATTGAGAGAAATGGTGAGTTGAAAAACAGAAAGAGAGACAGAATGTTTAGAAAGGAATTGGAGTTAATGCTAGTAACTCAAGTTAATGCTGCTAGGCATAAACTTACTACTGCTCGTGTAAGTTAATGCTGATAGGCATCACTTACTACTGCTGGGTTACTACTGCTGATGAAAGTTAATACTGTTAGACTTAACTTACTGCTGCCAGTTCAAGATAATGCTATTGAGGGTGATTTCATAAATACTTTGATTCAGGGTTTCATTCAATCAGTTAATCAATTTTAATCTTTGATATACTCTCTAATCATAAACCCTAACTTAATTTCGTCATTTATCATCAAAACCTAACACAATGGCTGATCAAAAGTTTGTTGATTTACACAACATGGTCGCGTTTTTGGAAAAACCCGCTGGAAGTGATAGGTTTGAACAGATAGTGGATTTTCTGAATGCACACACTATCAAGTATGCTTTAACGATCAATCCCACTATATATACTTTGTGCATTAAGCAATTTTGGGCTACTACTGAAGTAAAAACTGTCAATGAGGAAAAACAGTTACAAGCCCTAGTGGATAGGAAGAAGGTGATCATCACTGAAGCCACTATAAGAAGAGATCTTCACCTAGAAGATGCTGAAGGTACTGATTGTTTACTAAATGCTACAATTTTTGAAGAACTGACAAGAATGGGGTATGAAAAACTTTCACAGAAGCTTACTTTTTATAAGGCTTTCTTTTCTCCTCAATGGAGGTTTTTGATTCATACTATTCTGCAATGCCTAAGTGCTAAGACTACTGCATGGAACAAATTCAGTAGCATTATGGCCTCTGTAATAATCTGCTTAGCCACAAACCAAAAATTTAACTTTTCTAAGTATATTTTTGATAATATGGTAAAGAACTTGGAAGGCGGGGGTAAATTTATAATGTATCCAAGATTTGTACAAGTATTTGTGAATCAACAACTTGGAGATATGTCATATCACAAAAAGATTTTTGTTACCCCCTCTCATACTAAGGTCTTTAGGAACATGAAGAGGGAAGGAAAAGGTTTTTCTGGGAGAGTCACTGAGTGAAGGTTCAGAAATACCAACTAATCCCCATCAAACACCCACTATTACTCAACTATCTACATCACAACCTCAGAAGAAACAACCTAGGAGGAAACAAAGGAAAGACACCAAGGTTCCTCAACCTAGTGATATTACAGAGCCTATAGCAGATGAGGCACCCAATGAGGAAAGTTTACCTACATATTCCAATGATCCACTACTCAATGGTGAGGATAGACTAAAACTTAATGAATTAATGGAACTTTATACCCAATTACAAAATAAAGTTCTTGACCTAGAAAACACAAAGACTACTCAAGCATAGGAGATTACAAGTCTAAAAAAGAGAGTAAAGAATCTAAAGAGGAGGAAAAAGTCAAGAACTTAAGGGCTTAAAAGAATGTACAAGGTTAGTCTAAGTGCTAAGGTTATATCCTCTAAAGATGAAGGTTTGGGTGATCAGGAGGATGCATCCAAATAGGGGAGGATAATTGATAATATTGATGTTGGTAAAGGAGTTACATTGGTTGATGAGACTCAGGGGAGAAATGATGAAGAAATGTTTGATACAGGTATTCTTAATGGTGAGGAAGTGTTTGTAGGACAAGATATGGCTAAAAAGGAAGTTAGTGCTGCTGATCCAGTTACAACTGCTAGTGAAGTAGTTACTACTGTTAGTACTGCTGCAACAATTACTCCTGAAGAAGTCACTTTGGCTCAAGCACTTGTCCAGATAAAGACTTCAAAACCTAAGGCTAAAGGAAATGTCTTTAAAAAGCCAAGTGAATCTACAACAACAACACCAACACCAACACCAACACCAATAATTACTCCTCAACAATCATCACATGTTAAGGACAAAGGTAAAGGTAAAATGGTTGAACCCGAACCTATGAAGAAATTCTCAAAGAAAGAGCAAATTAGGCTTGATGAAGAAGTTGCTAGAAATCTTCAAGCTCAATTACAAGCTGAAGAAGAAGAGATAATTGCAAGAGAAAAATAAGAAGCCAATGTTGCTCTAGTTGAAGAATGGTATGACATTCAAGCTAAGATTGAGGCTGATCAGTTATTAGCTAAGAGACTGCAGGCAAGAGAACAAGAAGAGTTGACCATTGATGAAAGGGCTAAATTGTTTCAACAAATCTTGGAGAAAAGGAGAAAATTTTTTGCTGCAAAAAGGGTAGAGGAAAATAGGAACAAACCACCAACTAAAGCTCAACAAAGGAGTATTATGTGCACTTACCTGAAGAATATGACAGGATGGAAGGCCAAAGATTTGAAGAACAAGTCTTTTGCAACTATTCAAGGATTATTTGATAAAGCTATGAAGAGGGTAAACGCATTTGTAGATATGGATACAGAGTTGGTGGAAGGATCAAAGAAAGCTGAAGCAGAAGTGTTAGAAGAGAGTTCAAAAGCAGAGACAACTGACTACGCGCGAACCAACCCTTCTTTTTATGTATCAATAAGTAAATATAAATATAAATACACAAAAAGGATCAGAATCCGCGAGATCAAGAAAACCGGAAGCAGTATAGGGTGTCTCCGGGTCGTTATGTCCCAACGAGGCTGAAATGGAAAATCGCAAGACGATTGATGATTTGTGTTTGGATGTCACAAGGAATGATTTGGCACTAAAATTTATAACAATAAGCAAAAACACATAAAAATAGCAAAGAGAATAAACTAGAACAAGAATCAAGACTAGGAATGACAAAAACACGTTAAAACTTTAAACTAAGACACAAATAAGCTCAAATAAACTTAAGATAAGTTAAATAAGCTAAACTAACTCTAAATAAGTAAATATAAAAAGCAATTAAGCTAAATTTAACAAGATAAACACAACAGTACTAACAACAGTACTAACAGTTTTAAGTACCAGTACTAACTTGGAGTTAGTACTGCTAGGCTAAAGTTAGTACTGTTAGCTTAAGGTTAGTACTGCTAGGCTAACAAGACTTAAAGAATTAATAAATAAATAAACAAGCTAAAACAGAAGTTCACCTAACCTTAATAAGCACTTAGTAATTGGAATAAGCAACTAAAATAAACTAAAATGATAAATAAGCTAGAAAACTAAAACTTATAAACTCTTAAAATTATTTTGAAAAGGGCAAATAAGTTCTATTGAATATAGTAGACTAAAATAGGCTTAATCTACTTTAAAAAGCTAAAGAAATCTTAAATAAGTTGAAATAATAAGCTGATAAGCTAAAATGGCCCACCAGTACTAACAGTTTTAACTGACAGTACTAACTTAAGTTAGTACTGCTAGTGTAAGTTAAAACTGTTAGTGTAAGTTAGTACTGTTATCTTTGAAATTCCAGAAAATGAACTAGCAGTACTAACTTGGAGTTAGTACTGGTAGCTTTAAGGTTAATACTGCTCAAAAAGTGAACTAGCAGTATTAACTTATAACTAACAGATTTAACAAGTAAACTATCAGTACTAAGTAAGAAAGTAAAGTAAACACTTTTTAACTAGCAAATAAGCAAAATAAGCACTTAAAACAGTTCTGCAGAAAATAAGAACAAGGACCAATTAAGAAATTATTGTCTTTTGAAAACATTGTGAGTGTTGGAGTGTTGAACACACAATTTTGAAAGATTAAGAATTGTCATCGAGAAATTCTTTAAAAAATGTGTTCAACTTTTTGAAAAACCAGATGTTAGGGGACTTCTCTTCTAACGGTAAGGGTAAATATTTATGATTTTCTCTTAATATTAATTTTGTCTTTTCATTAATGAAAAATAGCCTCTTATGAGTACAGCTGTGGTTGAGATGATTTTAAAACAAACTATATGTTGGAGAATACTTAACACTGGTATTGTAAATAATGACTTTAAAACTTCAAATTTGCATTAAACTTGGAATGTTACAAAGCTGAAAGTAAAAGCTTGTACGTTTACTTTGAAATTTATGCTTAAGATTAAAAAATTAATTAGTTGTAGATGTGAAACTAAAACTAGATTGCCTCCTTTAAAGGCTTACAAGAAAGCTCTATTTATAGATCAAGTCTTCATTCTTGCGCTTGTGCTTCTTTGGAGAGATAAAAACAAGTGTGGCTAGTTGTTGTGAGGAGAAACTTCGTAAATCCAGCCTTTGATTTCTTTTGGCTTCTTTGGAGACAATCTCAGCCATCGAAATGCTTTGGGAAAGGAGAGGGATTGCCAACATGGACTTTTATACAGCTGGGTAGGAAAATGTAGGGTGGTTGAAATGTATTTTGGCTAGGAGAAGAGAAGTGGTTTGCAGGGTAGAAGGTTTATGCGGCGACAGACCAGTTGTAACTGGGTTTTTGGGTGGGAAAGAAGGACTTTTTTGGGGAGTTGCAGTTTGGTCCCATCATGTTGTATAACTTAATGTAATCTCTACCCGGTTGCAACTTTGGTCCCTCCTTTCATTATAACTTTGTAATCCAACTTTAGAATTGGGCAGTTTTAGCCCCTCAAGTTTGTATTTTCTTTAATTTTGATGACTTTTTGACTTTGCCCTTTCCATCCGTGCTTGGATGTGTTTGCTTTAGCTTTCTTTTTTTTTGCTTCCTTTCGTGATCTCCGTTCCTGCACAATTACAAATGCCAAAACATACAATACAATGTATTTTTGGTATGTTTTTAGTCATTAAGTCCGCTTAATATAGAATATGGTTATGTGTATATTTTAAACACATATCAGTGCTACAGAGTGCCATAGCACCAGGGACTAAGCTCTATTTGAAATTCAACTTGTTTCGAGCAGGTGGAATACAGGCAGATCGTCTGAAAGACCTTCAAGAACATTCCACGTTGATTGTACGTCCTCAAGTCGCTTCTCCTCTGACTTATCCTAGCCTTCTTGGATGGAACGTATGCTACGGTAGACCTGACATCCACTCTCTAAATATACTTCTGGGTTTTTGTGACAACGATATAAATGTTCAGCTTACTTTCGTTGCTATAATCGTACCTCAAAATTATCAAAATTCATTTTTTTTTTTTCATCCCATAAGTAATACGGACGACCTTCTCGTCACAAACGATCAACACGTGGTATTTCACCAACCAATCCATACCGATGATGACGTCGAAACTACCAAGTTCTACGGGCATTAGGTCTATGTCGAACGGATGACCTAATAATCCTAACATGCGACCTCTAAGAACAACATTTGTTTATGAAATTCTTCCATCGGCGAGTTCTACGGCATAACTAGTGTCTAAAGTGGATGGTGTAATATCAAGCAAAGCACTAAAGGTAGATGACACAAAACTTCTATCGGCGCCCGAATCGAATAACATGGAAGCATAACAGTTATTGAGAAGAAACGTACCCGTGACAACATTGGAATCAGGATTTGTTCCTCCTCCACCAATGACGCAAGCCTTTGCTGTAGCCTCATTACCTCCAGTCTGGTTTCCAGTCTTGTTTCCAACTTTGTTTCTTGTCTGGTTTCCACGGTTTTGATTCCTCAACTTAGGGCAATCCTTCCTAAAATGTCCCGGTCTTCCACACTCGTAACAAACAACACCCTGCTGATTTCCAACTAGAGCTCTATGAGTGTTTGGGGTAATAGTCGCCATACAATCCCTAGTCAGGTGTCCAACCTTCTTTTCAGTTACTACACTTCACTATACATGGCCCTACATGGTGGTATTTGCACTTGTTGCAAAGTGGGTGAGGTCCAATATACCATTTCCTCTTATTGTTCCCAGTCGTGTAAGCTCTAACCACATTCTACCCACTAATATTTTGCCTCTTGAATGGCGGTTGTTGTCTATGGTAATCCCTCGGGTTACTTTCCATCCTCCTCTTACTCTTAGCACTTCTTGCAGCATAACCCTGAAGCTTCTTATCCATTAATTCGTTAGCAATATGTACGGCATATTGGAATCTAACTGGGTTTGCAGTAATCACATTCCCTTGAATGTTGTCTGGTAGCCCTCCAATAAATCTCTCCACTTTGTCCTCTTCGTTAGGGACTATTCTAGTACACAACAAAATCAACTCCTGAAACCTTTGAGTGTAGACAGTCAAGTCGTTACCTTTTACGGTCAGATTCCACAATTCAGTTTCCATTTTCTGAATCTCGTTCCTTGGACAATACACCTCAGTCATCAACTTCATAAGTTCTGCCCAACTCATGGCATATGCGGCCTTATTCCCAATCGTTCTCTTATGGGAGTTCCACCAAGTCAATGCACTGTTCAGAAGCGTGCACGAAGCATACTTCACTTGGTACTTCTCTGGATAGTTGCTAATGTGGAAAACTATTTCCATCTTCTCAAACCAATGATTCAATCCGACAACTCCTTCTGTTCCATTAAAGTTAAGTGGCTGGCACTTTAGGAAGTCTTGATATGTGCACTCTCTAGCAGGCATAAATCCTCTGAAGTTATAGCCATATTCTTCTATGTTCCCATTACCATTTCCATTTCCTCCTACTTCTTCTTGTTCGACCTCATCTCCCATAAGGGGTCCAAGGTTTTTGACAGCGTCGCGCACTCTTAATGCTTCTGCCACCCGGCGATCGCTTTGGTCGTTGACTGCTTCACGTGTCCTTGATGCTCCAGATCGTATGTTAGGCATCCTCCTACAACATATCAATGTAACACTCGATGAGATTCCTAGGTGATGCGAGATAACTAACGGGGTTAAATAAAATTTACGGTTAATTCACATAGAAAATACATGATCGAACTATATCATGGAAACCCTATAACGCATGATGCAAAAAGCATAAGTAAATTAAATTACAAAATCATATCATAGATAAATATTAATTTCATATCATCGATCATTAGTGATTACATCACATTGATTTCAAAATACATAAAATACGAGTTTCTAATACTACGGTCATCACTAAACGCTACTGGTCAATACTGCAACCCTAATGCACATATCTAAGGATGGTAGCCTATGTGCTCCCTAGCATACGCCTCAAATCTGCCAACTCTCAATTGGTCATAAAATCAAAATCGTCGTATCTGCCTCAGCTCTCTCTACATACGTGCCATGTCGCGCTGGAGTCGGTTAACTCTCTGACTCTTAACACTCACGGTGCCTCTAAGCCTCCTGTTATCCCTCTCCAACTCAGCAACTCTCTTAGTCAAAATAGTGACTACCGTCTCAGCCCTAATAATCCTATGTCCCTGCTCTCTCTAAGCTCCCTCAATGACCTGTACACGATGGACTGAAATAGCCTCGGTGTGATCATGGAACCTCTGAACTAAATCTCCCAATGTCTCATATGTAACCTCTACTGCTCCCTCTTGAGCAGGCTCATGGGTATCCTCTGGCATCACAGGATGCGTAACCCTCTCAACTCTGACCTCAACTAGGCTCCTCATACCCGTCTCACTCTCCTCTTGGCCAGCAGCCTTAACTATAACTCTAGCATCAATCCCTCTATCTCTAAGAGCATCCGCATAAGCGAAACACTCATCAATCTCAGCCTGAATCTCGGGGTCAATCTCAATCCCGTCGCTCCTCATAACATCAACATCCATCTCTAAATCAGCCCCTCTAGACCTAGACGGCTCAGAACTCTCATCCTCAAAGTCAACTCCTAATCCAACCTCTCTAGGTACATATGGCTCAAAACTATCCTCTAAACAATCCTCTAAATCTGTAGCTTCCTCAGGATTCCTAATCCTCTTAAGTGATGGTAAAAGATCAACACGTGCATAAGACAATGAACCAAGGGTAGGTGAAGATAACTGTACAGATGCAATAGGCGGTCTACTCCTCTTACGAGAACGGCTCGCAGAAGAAGAATCATGAGATGGTCTCTTAGAAATAGTAGATGAATGATGAACACTCGGTACTAAAGGACATAATCAATGACTAGATCTCGTACCCTATGGTGATGCTGGCAATGAATTATCAGAAGATGAGCGACTAGATGCAGAATCAGATAAAGCATCCGCAGAAGAATCCGAATAAGTCTCTGATGATGAACTCAATGATGAATCTGTGATGAATCATCTGAAGAAAAATGATCTAAAGAAGAATAATCAACTGAATGTCTCACAGTAAGACGATGAGTGGGTAATGGTCCAACCTTCTTCCTCGCAGTTATCGTGTGTACCGACCCATTAAGATGGTAGCGGTACGGTCGACCATGGGGAATAGGCTGTCCCGGTGCAAGAACCATGACTCGACATCGAAGTGCACCAGATGCTGTAGGTGACCTCTGAGTAGAAAGGGTAGTCTCAGTAAATGGTGTACCATGGGCAGGTGATGGTGGTGTATCAGGTGTATCGCTGTCTGTAGTGTCATCAGCCGATGATAAAAATGGTGAGATAGGTGGTAATGGTAGTATATGGTCTGATGATGGATCCTCAGATAGATCAAACTCTGTATCAGATGCAGGTGAGTAATCAGGAGAAACTGGTGTATAATCTAGGGATGGTGGTATAGTAGGTGCTATGATAGGTATCTTTGTGGGTATCACTATGGTGTCAGTCTGAGTAGTGGGTGGAGTAATCACTAGTGTGGTGTCGGGAATAGTAGTAGGGATAGTATCGAACAAGATAACTCATCCAGCAGGTGTCCCCAAGCTATCCTTTGATGAATCTAAAGAAACTGAGATAACTGAAATAGCCATGACCTGCGCAAGCAAAAGTTTATATAAATATCATTTATACCAATCATGCATGATGCGGGAAAGAATGAACAAATGGGTGAATGAACAAATGAAATGAATAAATAGACCATCGGATGCAGTACCGCGAAATGAAATGCAATATAATTATAGTAATATTATTTATACTTGGTATTTAATTACATAATATTTATTATGTATACGTACTATGTAAAAATCACGTAAGGCACATAATCAAGTAAGGATCACATACTGGTTATAGTATAGACCTAGTTATATACTACCTGGTTCTCTATAACCTGGCTCTGATACCAATCTGTCACACCCCTAAATAGGGTCCCTTCCGATTTGGCGTCCGAGGGCGTGACGTCCATGACTATTTCGAGTACAAAGCATAAAGAACGACCTCTAAGGGTACGTTTGAAAAATAAACACCGTTGTATAAATTTAAAATATTAATAAGTTTACATCACATACAAATTTCTCAATGACGACTCTTGCTGATAAGTCACTTCTCTCGGGTGGTGACAATAAACCACCAATGCTTGAAAAACACTTGTATGACTCGTGGAAAAGCAGAATGAAACTTTATATGATGAATAGACCTCATGGTAGAATAATTCTTGCTTCGGTTGAAAAAGGTCCACTTGTTTGGCCAATAATTACAGTGGATGGTATAATCAGACCAAAGGAATATACTGAATTAACTCCCGCAGAAACCATTCAAGCTGATTGTGACATCAAAGCAAAAAACATCATTCTACAAGGCCTTCTAACTGAAATTTATGCTCTTGTTAGTCAACATCGTGTAACCAAGGATATTTTGGGAGAAAATCCAAACGCTCATGCAAGGAACATTCGTTAACGAACCAAGAATGAGAGTGCAAGTTGTACGATGAATTTGATAAATTTACATACAAGAAAGGAGAGTCTTTACATGAGTACTACTTGAGATTCACTTTGCTACTCAATGATATGAATATTTACAAGATGCCACTGGAGCAATTTCAAGTAAATATTAAGTTTCTAAACACTCTTCCCGCTGAATAGAGCAAATTCGTTACTGATGTTAAGTTAGTCAAAGAATTGCGTACTACTAATGTTGATCAAATTCATGCTCACTTGGAACAACATGAACGACATTCAAATGAATTTCGATTGATGCATGAACGTAACTCCGATCCTCTTGCTTTAGTTTCATCTCACCAAATGACACAGTCTCCTTATCAATCTCATCACACGTCATTACCATGAAACCTCACAGTTAACAAATTGTTTCACTTATCTGTCTCCACAATATGGTGACACCTATCAGTCTCACAATGCTAACTCCATCAATCATCACACCTCTTTCAATCACTTTATCCATCCAATGATTATCAATCATCAATTCACCACAACGTTTATTCTCCATCATCATCCATCCCTCAATTGGAATATGCACCCTCAGTTAATCAACAACCTGAATTTTCCCAACCAGACTCTGGTCTAATTATACCAGTGTTCCAGAAAGGTGATGATCCCATTGATGCCATCAATCACATGATGTATTTCTTAACCACTGTTGTCACTTCCCGCTATCCCACTACTAATAACTAGCTGAGGAATTCGTCAAACCCTAGGCAACAAGCCACCATTAATGATGGAAGAGTAACCGTACAACCAGTTCAGGGGAGACAAATTTCTTATGCTGCGGGTATTACAAGAACTTTCACTCCAGGAGCATGTGGGAATAACTCGGGGAAACAGAGGATTGGTACATGTTACAACTGCAAAGGGGAAGGATACATATCCAAAGAATGCACTAAACTAAGGAGAAAACTGGATGATTCATGGTTTAAGGATAAAGTGTAACACCCCCAAAAACGTGTCACAGCGGAAGTATGTCTGGGGGCGTTACTTCATAATACACAGCGCTAGATACAAGAGAACGACCTCTAAATATGTCGTTTGAAAAGTAATCTCGTTGATTTCCTTGAAATTGATATAATGTTTGTCCCATAGTTGCGTCACAATGAAAAGCTTGAAATTAACACAACGAGATTTGATCACTTGTATGTATGTAGAAATCCATGAATGAAATCTTGTCAGTTTAGACTCCAATACATGCTTAAAAAGTGTCAACATTAAAGTTGGTGAGTTCATAGATTTGTTTAAGTATAAATGCTGAACCAAAGTTCTGT